>SNQJ01S0020894.1:161464-179973 GCA_010110895.2 Picea sitchensis
CATCTTGTACTTGAACATTTAAGTGGGGTAAAAGGAGGTTGCCCCCTCGAAGAGGCTTATTATCTGAAATTATCTTTTTTTCAAGGCGTTGAGTACTTTTTCTGAGGTTTTTCTATGCTATATTGATATTTGGTTCTTAACAACAAATGTTATTTTGCAAGTTCATAATCATCATACAATGACACAAAACAAAATCATTTAAATGAATTTAGGTGTAACAAGACTAAATGAACAAAGTACCTATGCATGAATGACGGTCATATGTGGACCCAAAATGATAAGTGATGAAAATGTGTAGTGTAAATCTTGAGCTTGGAAGCACAAAAAGGTTATACATTTTTTTTAGCAAATGTAAGGAAAAAGAGTTGTACTCATCATTAGTCCGAAGGAAAACAAATTATTTTCTTATTATGCATTTCGACATTCTCTTAAAGCATGTATCAAATGGTCAAATGGAGAAATTGGTGGCAGAAAAATTACTATAAATTTAAATATAATAAAATCCTCTTGGAGAAAATGGACAATACGTGAAAGGACACATTATATAATTTGGAAGGTCAAGAAAATGAGAGGCGTAGTTTTCTGAATAAAAGTGAAACTACATTTTAGCCAAAAGGCCAAGTGAGGGAATCTATTTTGTGAATGGATATAAATTTTAGAAACTCAGAGGAGAAGAGTCTTTTGGATTTGGGACCTTTCATGTACTTAGGTTGGAAATTGTAATGAGCAAAAGCCACCTTTGGCCAAGAATTTTCTTGAGAAATTTGATTCTCGTGTTGCATATTTCATGGGCTATTCCTATATATTTGTTGAGCATTGGGGTTGTGGTAAGAATGTCCTTTATATTGTAAATCATCGCATGCTTAGAGTCTGCATTATTATATTTTTCTTTTGGAAAAGTTTGTCTAAACCTTTAGGAACAAATTTGTAATTAGTATTTTAATATCAACTATTATGGGGTTCGTAGCTATTTACTCATTTTCTTTATTTTGTTTTCACATTGAACATATCATTTTGTATAATGGTGATGATATGTTTGGTTCTATGTTTTCTTCATTATTTATATAATTATGTTTGGATTTTTTCATTTGAATTCATTTTATTAGATTAGAAAACCCCAAATGGTGGACTAGGCCATAAAAGGTAAACCTCAAATTAGTAATTGCTTCTAGTGAAAATTTCGGATGGGTTCCCTACACCAAAAAAGGAACAACCTAATTGGAAATTTTTAGTGGGGTGAACCCCTTGTTGGTCAACAAGACATTTTGATTTGTCAAGAAGTATCTAGCTGAAAAGTGAGTTGCACCTTTTCTTTGGACATGGAACATTGTTTTTATTGTTATGCAGTGGTAGGATATGAACTTTTGAATAAATAAGGTGCATCCATAGATGTTCTATAGAAATAGTGAGAGTTGAATATGATCTCTCGATGAAATATTTTTCCTTTGATAGCACAAAGAAGCCACTTCGAGGAGATTGGCTCAATGTGGAATCTAGAAAACACATTCTTGAATAATGATATTGGGACTAGGAATCTTAATGTAAGGTACCATATCTATTATATTAGCAGAAAATAGAAATATGTGCAAATAACACCAAGATAACAACAAAATATGGAAATATTGCAAAGATAACAGTGGAACATCAAATTGTATGGAACCACAACACCAAAATTATACCTTTATTGATACGAAACAATGTTCACTTGCCTGTTCGAGGGGGAAACCTCCAGCAAAGTAGAGCTCTATTACAATAATTCTTCAGGAAAAAACTTTCATACACTCTACTCCTATTTATACTAAATCTATCTATCCAAAATAACAATCTAGAGGAAGATCCATCTCGAAGCAGAATCTTTTATGACGTCTTTTTACATTTGACTTATTCCTCTTTATTGATAGGCCTTATTAATATTGACCTTTACTACATGGAAATATATTATTCTGCCCACTTGAGGGGTTAGGTATATTAGGTCCCTAACATTCCCTCCCCCTTAAAATAGCCTCTCGAATTGTAAAGTTTGCTCAACTTCCTGGACCTTCATGACACCTGGCATGTAGGAGAGAAGAAAAGGTGGTTGTTTTCCATATACTTGTTCAAAAGGAGTCATGTGAGTAGTTGTATGGTAAGAAGTGTTGTACCACCATTGAGATAATGGTAACCATTGAGCCCATCAATGTTTCCTTTCATAGGAAAAACACCTCAAATAAGTTTCCAAACACTTGTTGACAACTTCATTTTGACTATCAGTCCGAGGATGATAGATGGTGCTGAGATGCAATTGGGTTCCCTGTAGCCTGAAAAGTTCTTTCCAAACATTGATGGTGAAAGTGGGATCTTGATAAACGACAATAGAGTGGGGCATGCCATGAATCTTGAAGACATGATCCATGAAAAGTTGAGCCACAATGGATGCGATAAATGGGTGTTGAAGAGAATAGAAATGAGCATACTTGGAATGATGATCAACAACCACCATGATGACTCACTTATTTTACCTGATTTTGGTAATCCCACAATAAAATCCATATAGATATCCCTCCAAATAGCGAGTGGAATCAGAAGTGGTTGGAGTGTTTCAGGAGCTTTGATTGTTTCTCCCTTATTGCATTGACAAACATCACATTCTGCCATTAAAGTATGGACGTCCTTTTTCTTACCATCCCAGAAAAAAGAACATTTGAGCCGGTCATAAGTTTTGGTAAACCCTGAGTGCCCAAATGTGGGTGTAGCATGAACCTTAGAAAGCACTGTGGATTTAATTTATGACTATTTACTTAAATACAAACAACCTTTGTAGTGAATCTCATCATTATGCCAAGAGTACCATGGAGAAACTGGAGAATTGGATTGCAATTGTTGGATGAGATGTTAAATTTTAGGATATTGTAGCCATTTCTGGCGAACAACTTGGAGCCAATATGGTAGAATGAAGGAGAGGGAGAAAAGGGACCCTTCATCTTCATATTTTCGAGAAAGAGAGTCATCAACCAAATTTTATTTTCCTTTCTTGTAAATGATCTCATAATAATATCCAAAGAGCTTAGTTACCCATTTTTGTTTGTATAGGGAGGAAGGTCATTGCTCCAGAAAATACATGAGGATTTGATGATCTGTATTAATTTGGAAGCGTTGCCCCAAGAGAGAATGGATCCAGAGATCTATTGTATGAAGAATAGCCAGAATTTCCTTTTCATAGATTTTGTTACGAGGAAAATCTCTCTATGGCTAGGGAAAACCTCAATGAATGGAAATGATTGTAGAAATCAACTTTATTCTCAAGTATGCTATATAAACAAATATGCTAGAAAGACAAGATAAAAGGCCTACCTCGTTCACACGTTCAATGAAGTCCACCATTAAGCACTTGACCCAAAGAAATATACCTGCAACTAGTCCTCAACAACCAAGCAAAGAAAGCATATGGTGATAATATATGATGTTAGCACATTCAATAGCATAATCCATTAACATACATAACAAATACACCCATGGAATAATAATTCAAATATTTGCAAGAGATCAATTGGACGGGAAAATAGTATTTCTATTGATATATGATCAACATAAGTGAAAATGTTACAGACTTCTGTGTTAGCACAGTTTGGAACCGAGAAACTAATTTCCTTCCAGTTGGGCCTCCACCACTTCAATCCTCCGCCAAAGGCAAGCTCATAGAAGAGAGATAATGAAGTTTTCAATCAATAAGGGAATATCTTGAGGGATGAACACTTTGTTCAAACTTAAAGTATAAACAGATGCATACTCAATATGAAGTAATTTCTCCAGAGTAACTTTGCTCTCAAAGTTCAATTCTTTCTCCTCGTTTGCATAGCTCGGAATTGGCCCATTTATAGCCTTCAAATGGAACTAAAGGGCTGAGTCAGAACGTTTCCAGTATATGGAAGGCCGAGGATCATAGATATCCTATCGTTACATGGAAACCCGACACCATTTTTCATTTTTGGGCACAAATTTTGATGTACGCAGGCTGTAGTGGTGTAGCCTACGTATACACATGTTGTATAGAAGGCAAGGTGCATACATGTGGAAAAAATGTATTTTTTAGCTCTTGAATTTGCAAAAAGGGATGAAAATCTTTCATAGGGAAATGGAAAAGTCCCTTTGTGTAAGATTTCATAGGGTGAGGAAAATATTGCTATAACAGAGGCCTCATAATGTCTGAGGTCAGAGGAGTATCTGTGATGGCCAAAATACATTATAAAAAACCCAGAAGTGGAGTGATGGGGAACCAACTGGAAGAACTAGTTTCTCATTACATTTTGTACTGACTTTGCATACATGGCTACCAATTTGAATTACACTATAGATCCATGTGAAAATATACCAAACAACTATTTGTGGCCATGAATAGGAAAATACAAATGCGGTTACATTCCAAAGTTTGTTATAGTCACGAAAAAGGCCTAGTAGAACCAGTCTCAAAATCAATTTGAAGATATTTGTATACAATAGAGTACAATATGATCTCCCATGATCACTGAAGTCATATAGTTATTGGTCCAATGAAAAGGAAGAAACATCTCAGGAAATATGCGGTCACATACTAATGTCTTCAAGTCTTCTACACAATCCTCCAAAGGTGCATGTCTACATCATGTGAATAAAGGAGCTGAGGTCGAACACAATGAGACATCATTTGATTATCGTTCATTGACGTATACTATTAACAAATGCGAGAAAACCTACCGATGATGAAAGTAGGTATCAAGGCACCGTTTACATTCTTACAAGTGTGAATAAAGGATTCAGGGTGGAACACTTGAAGAATCCATCAATCCGGATACATTGATGTATTCCCAACTTTCAATGGTGAGAGAACCTGCCACTAATGACTACAAGCCTCAAGGTACTCATAATACTACAGGTATCATTTCTAGAATACATGAGCTGAAGTTGATGGAAGGAGACCTGTTGAAAGGAGAGAATTAAGGCATCTCTCATCATTTAACACGAGGTACAAAGCAACAACTTCATGATTTGGAGGAAATCAGATGAAGAACATGTTGATGAACCAATGACTCTTTGCGTCTTTCGTGTGTTACAAGTGCAAGTGGTACACGAAAAAGACCCTATGAATAATAGCCAATCGGGAAAATTGATGACAAAGGCGAGGAAACCACCAATAAGGCTAATGACATCCAACACACTGCACAAATCCCAATGTGTGAATAGATGTCATGTCGTCGAAACTAGGGAAACCACCTAGTCAATGATCAATGATTAAATGTCCGTTGTTGGGTTCAAGGTTACCTACCAATGATGAAAGTAGGACTAGGGTGCATGATAGGACTACAGTATCATGTGATTCTGAAACAAACTAAGGGTTTGGCCGACATGAAAAGTCAAGAGTTCTAAGGAATGGTCGACACAGGTTGATAGAATTCCTTTGAACAAGAGCATGAGACATATGGAAGACTTTGACAACATAGACTCACTGATGAAACCATGAGATGCAGGAGGCATCAATGAAATTATCCATAGGGATTGGAAGAGTAACCAGTCGGTAGAAAAAACTCTTTGTAATGATCGTAACTTCCTAAGGCCATGTTAAACCCAAAATTATGATGAAAAATGGACACAATAACTTTTTTCTTTGTTCAAAGGCAACATGACTGCTGCCAATATAAGATAATGCTCCCTTCTTTCCCGTCTTGTTTTTTGTTTTTTCATAGACAAATGAATGCTATGATACATTGGAGGAAATGAGTTTCGCAAGTAAGAAAAACTAGTTCTTGCAGTGGAACATACCTATGCTCAATGTAAGGAGATGCATGCGGGAGATGGACACTAGGGGGAATGTTCCCTCCTGGGTATAGGGTGTCAAATTGCGAAGAATATAAATGAGGCTCTGCTTGGTTGAGGATTCAAAAAACTACTGAGGCAAATGATTTGTAATGCAAAGCAAGAAACAGATATAGGCTCAATACTGCAAGCAAGGGAATGATATGAAATCATCAACTTAATGCCAAAAAATGTCCCTTTTCATAATCGTAGTCTACTTGGTTTGAAAAAGAAATAAAATTGTACCAAATAGACTTCCTTTCACATCCAATTTACGAGTGTGAAAGAGACAAGTTCACTCGACAATATTTTCTCTTTCTGAAGATGAGTCAGAAAAGAGATTAAATAAGACTCACGACCTTTCAAATCCAATTTAATGAGTGTCAAAGGGAAAAATTCACTCGACAATCCTTTCTCTTTTTAGACGAGTTAGAAAAGAGCTTAAATCATACTCGATTGGGAGTTTCTAGGTGGCAAGTCACGAGGGAGGCCAAGGCTCCTGTGCTGGACTTCTGTGAAATTTTAGTATCTTATGAATAACCTACATAATCTTGGGAAAACCCAAAGCTCTCCAAGTCGAGGAGGATAAATTTCTAGAGGAGGTTATCTTCTCCGTAATATATTGGATAATGTCTCTTATTGGAAAGGACATAGGTAGGGGATTGGATACCCCACAAGACCATCCCAATCGAAGGGAACTTCTCCAAGACTTGAAGGGAGAGTACTCGAGGAGAGTAAGACTCTCTATTTTTCAGAAGGAGTGTTATCAGGAATTATGATGGCATGGATGAAGGATGCATCACCTTCTAAAAGAAGAGTTGGATTGACCAGAGATTGCACTGGTATGACCACTTCTTCAATTCTAGGTTGAAGAGGATGTGTGATAACATGGATAGGGGACAAATCACTCTCAACAATAGGGGTATGGTCAGGAGAGGATTGCAGCAACATAAATTCCATGTCAATCAAAGGAGAAACAGGGTGTGGAGAAACTATAGATGCCTTAGAACCCAATGGGCCCTTAGGGGAGAACCACGATTTCGATATCCCAATAGTAGTTGAACACAAATGAGTAAGGTGATCTCCTTCGCAAGTCTTGCAAAGGAATTTAGGCTTACGTCTGAGACGTCTAGGCTTCTCCATGCCCCCAACGTCGTTCCCAATGGTTGGTGACATGTTCTCAATGTGACTGGTAGAGGTGAGAGATTCATCTCCTACGTGATATACAGAGGTTGAATATGTGACATTAATATGACTCGAGACGACTAGAGTGATGCCCCCAACATGAATAGCAGTGGATAGGTGTGGGTCGTCAACATGACTTGCAGAGGTCATCAACCCATCTTCAACATGATTGGCATAGGTTGGTGATGGAGCTCTAGTATGACTGATAGTGACTGGACTAGTGGTGGTTTTTGGAATTTGATACCAAGGTCAAGGGAAATATTGGCTTTGAAACATCTCATGCTAGGAATGGTCCTGGTTTACCCCTGTCCCTTTCTGGAAAGGTAGTTTCTTCTGCCTAACTGATCCAAAGAGGTTTGTACGAGCATCATCACTAAAGTCTGTGAAGATATGGGAGTATGATAAGGATTATTCAAGTGAGGATATATGTTTCCCCCATGTGAAGGGATTCCGTGAAGAGGGTAGCTCGAATCGTAAAATTGTTTTTCCCCATATGAAAGGCCCTGGGGTATATGTGGACCCACTATGGGAAAATTGTTTGAGGGAACTGACATGGAAGATGAAGGATACACATTTGGGGTGTAATAAGTAAAATAAACACCCATTTGAGTATTCACTCCTGAAAGAGCATAGATAGGACTGGATCTGTAACAGGGGAGGTTCCAACCTCCCACAGTGAGAGTTGATTAAGGGAACTGACTCATATCAAATGAATATGTAGGCAGCGGGGCCATGGTGCCCTTGATCCAATGATAGGATTCATATAAGTGGGCTAGGGAGAGGATTGAAAAAGTGAAGGAATATCAACAAGAAAATGATTAGAGTTCCAAGGAATGTACCGAGTGTCATAATTTTGCATACCATTATGAAAAGCGGATGGATTCGTCCCCATGAAATGAGTGAAAATCATAGGGGGGGGTAGCAGTAAATGAGGGAGCCAAAGGAACTCCACTATCCATGATAATGAAAACTCAAAGCATGATATAAAATCCTAAGGAAAACTAGTAATCAAAGAGCACACCAAAAGTCAAACGGCCAATATGCACACAAACAGGGTAAAGTGGCTAAAAGGGGCCTCCCTCTCTAAAGAAGGTATGTCTCACCCAAGAGGGGCATGAGACTCCCTGCTAAAGATCGTAGGTAACATAATCAGTTATAAGGGCCCTCATGGGCTTAACAACTTGTTGGTCATATCCCCCTGGAGAGGTAATCCTTCATAAAGAATGTGTGTTGTCCGACCCTTATCTCACCTAGGGTACTTGCAGAATAATCCCTGCAAGTAACCTATGTGGAACCTAAGTCAAGTAACTAAACAACCAATGTATAAACAATGCACATGAGAGCAGTTGTAAGTCAGGTCCACCATATGGGAAGGGTAGCAAAGCCAGAAAAATTGAAAGTACCACCTCTCACAGAGGTAAAGGCACTAGCAATATCCCCGAATATGAATAGATCCTCAGAAATATCTCTAACACTAAGAAGATATTGAGGGGATATCACTACAACCAACCTCACGTGACCTCGCGATTAACTCCTGTGTAAGTAGAGCCTCCTAATATTATCGACTATACAATGGATTTCTCCACTCCCTTTTTCATACACATATGTTGATTTAATAGCCTTGGAGAAGTTTACTCACAAAATCCTATTCCAAGGCACTAAATCCTAATCTAGTTTGTGCACCCTAGAAAATAAAATTGTGAGTAATCAATTTTAAATTATAGTGTTAATTTTAATGGTCGTGTTTACTCAAAAAGCTATGGTAGTGAAAATCATGATGTTATGACTCAGCAAGTAAAGTAAATATGAATACAATGCAAAGTCCTAACTTCAATTTTCAATGAATGATATGCTTCTTAAAACAATGCAATTTTCAGTTTCAAATCTGTAATTCTGAAGTAAAAAATGCAATCATTCTTTACATGCACTAAGCTAATAACAAAGACTCAAAAGATCAAAATTCCAAGCAATAAAAAATTCCTAATATTTTTTTATTTTCAGTATAAGAAAAATGAAAATGCATGGACTGAACAACAACTTGATATAAAAACTCTATTGTGTATAGAAAGATACAACTCAAGTAGAATACCAAGAAGCAAGACATCGAGCCCAATGTACAAGGGCAATCAAAATGAAAAGGTGATGAGAAATACTCTGCCTAGAAATACAACCAAAAACAGGTTTCTTGTCATCCCACAGGCACTTAACAATCACTATAGAGACCCAAGGAAACTCAACAATCATCAAAACCTACCCAACAACCACCAAACCCAGCCAACAAGAAAAAGAGGTTGATGTATGTGATTGTTCAAGGAAACAACGCATATGTATGCAGCTTGCAGAAGGACAACACACGTATATACACGACTGTCAAGCAAAAAGTTGCACATATGTTTCAAAAAGAAAGCTAAGAAAGGGAGAAGGCTGAAAAAATCATACCCAGAGTAAACAGAGGCTATCAAGAAATGATATGACAAGAAACAAAATAGGAACAAGAACAATCTAAGGAGAAAAACACTCCAAACCCTAATAAATAAGATTCATTCGCCAATATGGTCGCCAATTCCGTTACAAGGAAAATCTCTCTATAGCTAGGATAAACCACAATAGATGGAAATGACTGCAAAAATCAACTATATTCTCAAGTATGCTATATAAATGAATATGCTAGCATGACAAGATAAAATGCCTACCTTGTCCAGATGTTTGATGAAGTCCATCGTTGAGCACTTGATCGAAAGCAATATCTCTACAACTAGTCCTCAACAACCAAGAAAAGCAAGCATATGGTGATAATATATGATGTTAGCACATTCAATAGCATAATCCATTAACATACATAAAAAAATTTCCCATGGAATAATAATTCGGATATTTTCAAGATATCTATTGGACAGGAAAAGAGTATTTCTATTAATATATGATCAGTAAAAGTGAAAATGCTATAGAATTTTGTGTCGGCACGGTTCGAAACCGAGAAACCAAGTTCCTTTCAACTGGGCCTCCACCACTTCAATCCTCCACCAAAGGCAATCTCATAGAAGAGAGACAATGAAGTTCTCAATCAATAAGGGAAGATCTTGGGGGTTGAACATTGTGTTCAGACTTGAAGGACAAAGAGATGCAGACTTAATATGAAGTAATTTCTCCATAGTAACTTTGCTCTCAAAGTTGAAGTCTTTCTCCTCTTTTCCATAGCTCAGAATTGGCCCATTTATAGCCTTCAAATGGAACTGAAGGGCTGAGTCAGAAAATTTCCAGTCTATGGAAAGCCAAGGATCATAGATCTTCTATCGTGACATGGAAACCCGACACCATTTTTCATTTTTGGGCACAAACCTCGATGTACGTGGGTTGTAGTGGTGCGACCTACATATACGCATGATGTATAGTAGGCAAGGTGTGTAGATGTGGAAAACATGTATTTTTTATCTTTGGAATTTGGAAAAAGGGATGAAAGGTCTGCATAGGGAAATGGAAAAAGGTCGTCTATGAAAGATTTCATAGGGTGAGGCAAATCCTGCTATAACAGATTGATTGGCCCAAATGGCATTCTAACAATTGTTTGTTGGTAATGGCCAAAGGTCTTCCCTCTTGCATAAGGACTACTCCAATTCCTCTTCCAGAGGCATCACATTCCAGGACAAAGGTGTTTGTGAAATTAGGAAGGGCCAAGACCAGAGTAGTACACATAGCTTCCTTTAAGGATTTTTTATGAGGAAAATCACTCTATGGAAAGGAGTAAACCAAAACATACAGAAATGACTACAGAAATCAACTCTAATCCCAAGTATGCTATATAGATGAAAATTCTAACAAGACAAGATAAAGAGACTACTTCATCTAGACATTCAAACAAGACCATCATTGAGCACTCAACTCAATTCTTTATACCTGCAAGTTGTCCTCAACAACCAATATACGTAAGCATATGGTGATAATATATATTGTTAGAACATATAAGTGCATAATCTATCAACATTCATAACAAATATTCCCATGGAATAACACTTCAAATATTTTCAATATTTTAATTGGACGAGAAAAGAGTATTTCTATTAAAATATGATCAACGAAAGTGTATGAATGAAAAACTTTCATGTCGGCATGTCTTGAAACCAAGAAACTAATTCCCATCTAGTTAGGCCTCCACCACTTCAATCCTCCACCAAAGGAAAACTCATATAAGAGAGACAATGATGTTCTCCATCAAAGAGGGAAGAGCTTGGGGGATGAAAAATGCATTCAGACTTTAAAGGACAAAGGGATGCAGACTCAGTATGAACCGAATAATTTCTCCAGAGTAACTTTGCTCTCAAAATTTGAATTCTCTCTCTCTTCATAGGTTTGGATATGTCCCAATTTATAGCATTCAAATGGAACTGAAGGGCCGAGCCATAATGTTTCCAGTATATGGAAGGTCAAGGATCATGGATCTTGTAACGTGACATGGTAACCCGACACAATTTTTAATTTTGAGCACAAAACCTGATGTACACAGGTTGTAGGGATGCAACCTGTTTATACGCATGATGTATAACCATTAGGGCGTGTATATGTGGAAAAAAATTATTTTTAGCTCCAGGAAGTGAAAAAGGGGACTTCAAGTCTGCATAGGGAAATGGAAAAATCCTTCTGAGCAAGTTGCATGGGGTGAGGCAAATCTTGCTATAACAGATGCCCCCTAATGTGTGAGGTTAGAGGAGTATCTATGATGGACGAAATACATTATAATTCCCATAAGTGGGGTAATGGAGACCAAACTGTACGAACTAGTTTCTCATGAGAATACTACAATCCATAATGACTTTGTACACATGACTGCCAATTTGAATTACACTACATATCCATGTGGAAATATACCAAACAGTTTTTCATGGCCATAAATAAGCAATACAAGGTAGATACATGACAAAGGTTGCCATATTCATGAATAAGGAAAAGTGAAAACCAGTCTCAAAATCAATATGAAGATATCTGTATAAAATGGAGTACAATCTGACCTCCCATGATCACTGAAGTCATATAGGTATTGGTCCAATGAATCATAGAAACATCTCATGAAATATGCCATTTTAAACTGATGTCGACAAGTCTTCTACACTATCCACCAAAGGTGCAAGTCTACATCATGTGAATAGAGGAGTTGAGGTCGAACATAATGAGACTTTATTTGATTATCGGACATTAAGGTATACTGTTAACAAATGTGAGACAACCTACCAATAATGAAAGTAGGTATCAAGGCACCGAGTGCATTGTTACAAGTGTGAATAAAGGTGTTGAGGTCGAACAATTCAAGAATCCATCGATCAGGAGACATTGATTTATTCCCAAATTTCGATGGTGGGATAACCTACCACTGATGACTGCAAGCCTCTAGGTACTCTTAGGATTGTAGGCCTCATTTCCATAATAGGTGAGTTGAGGTCGATGGGAGGAGACCTGTTGAAAGTAGAACATTAAGGCATCTCTCATCAGTCATCACGAGGTACAAAGCAATATCTTCATGATTTGGAGAAAGGGAGAGGCATTGACCCCCCCATTTTTAAAATTTGAAATAATCCTATACGGATTATTCGTGTTGTAAGGATGATAAATGCTAGGCCATTAATTAGTATAGGTAGTGGATATATTTTCCTTAAATTTTTTCCTACAGCAGGTCTAGATGGTAGTCAGGTATGGACATTCATTTATGGAATGTAGCCATAGAGGTAGGGTTTCGTAACTGGGATAGTGATGGCACTAAGGCGGTGAAGAGGATAAGCTCATAGAGCCCTCTTTTGTAATGAGGAGAATTAGGTTATGAGAGAGACATATCAGGTAGCGAGAGAAAGGCCTTAGGAGGTCTTGGAAGTTCTGAGAGAGAGATCTTGAGAGAGTTGGGACTCTGCTACAGTCCAATTTTTGTAAAAATCTATATAGACACACAAATATAATAGAAAAGAAGATTTTCTTGCATATTGTTGTTCATTTGTTTATGTATTTTGTGAATGAATGTTTTATATGTATGATAAGTTTCATTTACAGCAGGAAGATATATTTATTTTATCTTCATTGAGTTATGCTATATTGTTGTGGGTTCTTTAGGTTGTGCAAGGAGTGCACAACAGAACATTGGATGTTCTGTAGCTAGCGCAAGGAGTGCTTATCTAAAGCTCTCTATTGAGTTCAGAGGAGAACGTGCCAGGAGGGGACACCAAGATAGTTTGTAGACTCAAAGGGAGCTTCAAGGTTGCTGAAAATCTTAGGGGTAAGACTGTGTAGAGAAGGAAAAGTGAGATAGAACTACTGAAGGTTATGTAGAGCTCTGTCAGCTGGGCACTGAGCAAGTGCAAGGAGTGCACGAGAATAACTCTATTTTGAGTCCAGAGAGGAGAGCAATGTCTAGTAGAAGACACTCACATAGTTGTTTAATACTTTGTCGACTCAGCAAGGAGTGCTTGAGCGTAAGTTTCCAAGAGGGCACTTATATCCCTTCAAGGAGCAAAAGCGACAGGGACCTTTGAGGTTAGAGAAGTTGAAGCTCAAGGAGGAACACAGAGTTGATGAACGCTTTGGAGGAAGACCTGTGCAAGGATTTCACCAGGCCAACACTTGGATGAATTGTTGAGAGACAACCATATGAAGGCTAGTCGAAGAACAAGGAGAACTCACAAAGTGAACTTGTTTCAAATTCCAAAGCTCAGGAGGTCGAGCGCAAAGTATGGCAAGAAGAGCACTAGAATTCTTCTAAGGAAGTAGAGGGATGAGTCCCTTAGAATTGAGTAAGTCTTAAAATCTCATGAGAGATAACACAAGGAGTGTGTAGGAGTGGACTTATTCCAAGTCCCAAATCTTAGGAGGGGTAGCATTTTCAGAACGCAAAGGAGACCTAGGGTCACAGGTATTGCAGAGGAATAAAAGGTCGAGGCCTTTGAACATTGGAAATATTCCAACTTAGGAGGAAATTGACAGTTCGGGAGGAGGAGCGTCGGTAGCCATTAGATCATCTATAGAGGAGGAAATCTAGATTGTTGAATCTCACTTCCAGACACCCAGGAATAGCACGCAGGACGAAACAAATATCAGCTGTCAGATATGGAAGCGTGTGGACCAACAGTGGTTGGATCCAAAGGAAGTGTATGAGGTTTATCCCTTTAGAGTGCATAGGAAGAGAGTCGACTTGTGAAGTTGCGAGGTCCCAAAATCATTGGGACCATCCATCGTCAGAGGACACATGGAAGCAAATCATCATTTCGCTGACTTATGACTCGAAGGAGTCAAAGGTCGAGTCGTGAGAACTCAATAAATGGGGTATCATGATTTGATCTCAGTCGTTAGATCCAGAGGAACGTGAACTGTTGGATTTGGGGAATTCTGAAATATCAAAATTTCGGGAGTCGGGAATGTGAAGGACGTCGTGTCTTGGAGGTCGCAATTTGCAAAATCCTGACATCATCAGAATCGTCCATGGGAAGGGACACGTGGCGAGAGATCAACATTTCACTGACTCGCAGGAGGGAAAATTCAAAGGGGGAAATTGTGAGAATTTGTGAAACATGAACTCGCAAAAAGATCGCAGCCATTAATCAAGGATAGATCTGGACCATTGATTGTCGAGGAAGAATTTCGACATTTCAGGGATCGGGAGAACAAAGGTGAAACGTATTTCGACCTTAGGATACGTGAATTCCTGATACATGAAATCCCAATGAGACCTACGCTGTTAGATCATGGGGGAATCAGGACCATCGGATTGGGAGCTCTAAAATATTGACATTTCAGGAGTCGGGAAAATGGAGGTGAATCACACCAAAAATTCCTGACATGTGAAATCACGACACGCCTTTTGTGTAGGAAAGCGGTCACAGCCCGTGGTTATGTGGAGGTGAGGCTCACGCTTGTTTCTTAGTCATGCAGACAGATTTTCATAAAGGAGCTGTGGATTTGGTTGTGGGATTCGAGCAGGGAATCGAACAACTGCTTCAACTTGATAGATTGAAGAACCATCCTTGATCGGGAGATCAGCGGACCCTGCCGAGGCAGAGGTAGGAGGTTTGCATCAAGTGGTATCAGAGCATTCATATAATTGATTTATGTAGGCCGAAGAGGGAAGACACCAAAGAAGAGATAGTCTAATACCATCAAGTTGTATTAGAGCTCATATTGTTTATTTTTGTAGTGAAGAGCAGAGAAAGGATATACTCTGATACACACCATCAAGTGGTATCAGAGGACATATTTTAAATTTCTATAGAAGAGAGTAGATAAAAAAATACTCTGATACACACCATCAAGTGGTATCAGAGATTATATTTTGTTTATAGACAACAGACAGAGGATATACAGTGAAAGGAGATGACCTGATAACATCAAGTGGTATCAGAAGTTAAATTTTTCCTATAGACAACAGGTGAAGGAGGAGACATAGTACTGATGCTCTATAAATATTGTTTCATGGAGTGCAACAAATTATAGATAGCCAGGAGGGCTAAAGGAAAAAAATACGGCTACTAAAGGCCATGAGTGTGGTCGAAGAGGAGACCACTAGAAGAAAAGAAAAGAAGAAATCAACGAGGAACACATTGAGATAAGAGAAAGAATGGAACAACTGACATTGAATATGCAATAGGAGGAAAAAGTACGATGGAGGTACGAATGGACTCTGAACAGGAAATCCAAATGGCCTGTTATAAATTTGTTGGCCAAGAAACAACAACAACAGTGGAGGAAGTGGCTAAGGCATGCTAAAAACCTCAGTGTCACAAAGGAGGAACTGATTCACATCTTTGAACCAGAGATTGGGAGATACCTTAGCGATGAGGAGGAAGTGAGATTAGATGGAGATATCATATACTGCCAGGTGGGCAGAAATGGACTTTCGAGTTGCCATGTGGGAAATGGAAAGAGACCAGGTGGAGGTCTCATATACTGCTAAAGGAGAAGTGTTGAAGGTTCATATTTCCAAGTGGGAAACAATATGGGATCGACTGATCTCATAGACTGCTAGGTGGGCAGGAGAGAAGTCCCAAATTTTCAAGTGGGGGAGAAAGAGATGAGATTGTCTGAGAGTCTCACGGGATCTGTTGAGATTTCATATCGGCAAGGAGTGTTGATGGATAAATATTCATATGGATTTACAGACCATGTGAATGAAGATGATGAGAATTTAAATACTTCCATCACAAACGAGGAGGATCAAAGGAGAATTATGGTCATTGGGGGAATTCAGATATTCCTACTAGATAGACCAGTTGAGAATAGAGGATGTGTTGCATATGAAACAACTTAAGAAGGACAACCAGTGGTGACTTTCATGATGAAGGATAAGATATCAGAAGTTTCCCAATGAGAAGAGGGAACATGGAGAAGACATTGATGTCTACCCCAACAGAAGGAGATGAGCATTCAACAGAATTGCTCAAAAATTTCAGCTAGGAAGTTGAAACATAGATGACTACAACACTGGAGCCTGTAGCAGAAGAGGAAGTAGATAGCATGGATTTTGTTGATCTGTATGAAGATCTAGAAGCCCTGGAGAGGAGAGTTATAGTGCAAATATTTCACATCCAATAGGTCAAGTTGGAGACATATGGAGAAGCATACCAGCCTCGGAAGAAGTTGGAAGAAATTGGGGTTGAACCAACACAAGGGGAGCTGACAGAAATAAATTTGTCAAAGTAAGAAGTTGAGAAACAACTCAGTGATGAGACTATAGAACTGAAGTTTGCAGTAGAGTGGCAAGATAATTCCATAGAAGAAACAAATGACATGGGGGATCATGATGATCTACCCACTAATAAGTAAGAGTTGCAGCCAAGAAGGCTGCATAAGGAGAACCAGCCACTGGAGCAACTGGACATAGTGATAGAGGAGATTAGCAAGCTAATGTTGAGATCAGCAGAAGCAACAATAACCAAGAAGAGGAGCAAGATGACAAATCCAAGGGAAATTTTGGGATCTAAGAGGATTTCAACACTGGAAAAGAGGAGCTCATGAGTAGGAGCTCATGTTTTTCCTAGTAGGGGAGTATTATGCAGGAGCATCGCTCCACCTCAAAAAATGCTCAAGCACACCAACACGCAGATGCACAATGGAGAAAGGGAGAGGTGTCGACACTCCCATTTTTAAAATTTGAAATAATCCTATACTGATTATTCGTGTTGTAAGGCTGATAAATGCCAGGCCATGCCTTTGTACAGGTAGTGAATATAGTTTCCTTAAATGGTTTCCTGTAGTAGGTCTAGATGGTAGTCAGGTCTAGACATTCATTTATGGAATGTAGTGATAGAGGTAGGGTGTCATAACTGGGATAGCGATAGCACTAATGCAATGAAGAGGATAAGCTCGTAGATCCATATTTGTAATGAGGAGAATTAGGATATGGGAGAGAGATCTCAGGTAGGGAGAGAAAGGCCTTAGGAGGTCTTATAAGTTCTGAGAGAGAGAGCTTGAGAAAGTTGGGACTCTATTATAGTCCAGTTTTTGTAAACATCTTTATAGACACACAGAGATAATAGAAAAGCAATTTTTCTTGCATATTGTTGTTCATGTGTTTATGTATTTCATGAATTAATGTTGTAGATGTATGATAAGTTTCATTTACAGTAGGAAGATATATTTCTTTTATCTTCATTGAGTTATGTTATATTGTTCTGGGTTCTTTAGGCTATGCAAGGAGTGCACAATAGAACATTGGAAGTTATGTAGATAGCACAAGGAGTACGCATCTGAATCTCTCTGTTGAGTTCAGAGGAGAACGTGCTAGGAGGGCAGACCAGGATAGTTTGCAGACTCAAAGGGAGATTCAAGGTTTTTGAGCACATTAGCGGTAAGACTGTGTAGAGAAGGAACAAATAGACAGAACTACTGAAGGTTTTGTAGAGCCTTGCTAGGTGGGAATCGAGCAAGTGCAAGGAGTGCATGAGAAGAACTCTATTTCGAGTTCATAGATGAGAGAAGTGTCCAGGAGAAGACACTCACAGAGTTGTTGAATACTCTGTCAGCTAAGCAAGGAGTGCTTGAGCGTAATTTTCTGTTCACTCTGTCAGCAAGGAGTGAAAGGGACAGGGACATCTGAGGTCTGAGCATTTGAAGCTCAAGGAGGAACACAAAGTTTCTGAACACTCTGGAGGAAGACCTATGCAAGGAGTGCACCAAGCCAACACTTGGGCGAAGTGTTGAGAGACATCCATCCGAAGGCTAGTCGAAGCGCAAGGAGAATGCACAGAGTGAACTTTTTTTAAGTTCCAAAGATCAGGAGGTCGAGCTCAAAGTATGCAAAGAAGAGAACCAGAAGTCTTCTAAGGAAGCATATGGTCGAGTCCCTTAGAACTGAGTAAGTCTTAGAAGCTTAGGAGAGATAAGATGAGGAGTGTGTATGAGTGGACTTATTCTAAGTCCCAAGTCTCAGGAGGGGTAGCATTTTCAGAATGCAGACGAGACCCAATGTCATAGATCTCGCAGAGGAATCAAAGTTCGATTTCTTTGAACATTGCAAATCTTCCAAGTCAGGAAGAAATTGAAAGATCAGAAGG
>SNQJ01S0020895.1:16162-27381 GCA_010110895.2 Picea sitchensis
TGCCTATCAGAGCCCAAGTAGGCATGTAAGTGCTTGCTTTTTGCTCACTCATTGACGAAAAGAGCACGAACAGCCGCGGTCATAGTCAGGTGGAATAATCAATGGGGCATTAGAGAGGGCCACTTTGAGATCATCAAAAGTGGTTTAGGAATGTTCATCCCATTGGAATGGGATATCATGACATAAGAGGTGAAGGAAACCATGTGCACATGTAGCGTAATTGGGGACAAAGCAACATAAAAAGTTAGCTTTTCCTTGTAGCCTTTGTAGCTGGCGTAAATTCTGAGGGGGGGGGATTTCTATGATGGCTTGGACCTTGAGGGGTTCCACTGTGATGCCGCGTTGGGAGATGATGAACCCAAGGAGGCATCCAATAGTGACGTAGAATATGCACTTGAGAGGGTTCAAGCGAATATTGTACTGACGACACTTGTGAAAGACGATGCGTAAGTCATCAAGAATGTTGAGTGTGTTTCTTGGATCGAGTGGTGAGATCGGCTAAGTAGGCAAGAATGATTTGAGACAGATCATGAAAAATGTATTTTATGGCGCATTGAAAAGTGGCACCAGCATTCTTGAGGCCAAAAGGCATGACACGATATGAAAAAGTACCCCAGGGGGTAGTGAATGTGGTTTTGTATTGATTAGCTAGGTGAATTTGAATTTGGTTTTAGCCAAAGAAACTGTCCATGAAGGACAAATCCTCGTGGTAGGAAAAATCATCGATAATTTGGTCAATAAAGGGAATTGGAAATTTGTCTTTGGGATAGGCGTGATTGAGATCGCGGAAGTCCATATAGACACAGATAGTGCCCTATTTTTTGTTAACAGGGATGGGGTTGGAGACCCATGACGTATATGTGATGGGGTATATGAACCCTGCAGCACATAGTTTGTCAATATCAACTTTGATGGTTATCACTTTGGATGGGTGTAATGGACGTTGGTTTTGTCATACAGGGGTAATATCAGGCCATGTGTCTATATGATGTTCAACAATAGAGGGATCGAGGTGAGGCATCTCTATGTATGAATAGGAAAAAATGTCTTGGTATTCCTGGAAGAGAGCTTTGTAAGCTATGAGTTCTTCAGGAGAGCATGCGACGTCAATGGCGATTTCCTCTATGATTCCATGGTTGATGGAAATATTGATTTTGATGGTGGGGGAAATGTTGGCCATGTTTCCTTCTTCAAAAGCGTCGGGGGCAGGGATAGGGTTATTGAACCAATCTATATGCCCTGAGGGGAGAAAATATTTGGTTTTGATTGCATATATGGGGTTTTGTTTGGGAGGTGTAAAGGATTCATGTGAAAGAAAGAGCACTCTATGATGGAGCTGGTCCCATGGGTAATAGGGGGTAGTTAATTCCTCGAGGATGTCTTCGTCACAGTAGAACTGTCAAGAATATAGGGGATCCAAGGGAGTAACATTGGTGACTGTCACCGTGTGGTTGGATTCTGGTGGTAAAGAAGTAAGGGGAATGATGCAAGGGGGTTGTGATGGTGCACTCAACATAAACCAAATATCGAGATACTGTCGGTTGAAAAGGGTAGTCGGGCGTAAGATTTTCGTGGGGAAATGAATTGGAGAATTGGGGGGATTTGGGGGAGAATCCTCTAGGCTATCTATGAACCATGGAGGAGTGGGAAGTGCCTCAGGCTCGAGAAAGAAGATATAAACCATATATAGAGAGGGATTAGGGGTGACTACTGGTGCCACTGGAGGTGGGGTGATGGGAGGATTGGGAATAAGGGCCAAATGAAGATGCCTATATTCAATAATATTTGGACAATGGTAGGTGAAGTGATTGAGTGATTCACAGAGAGAGAAAGGACATCTCATCCATTCATTGACTAATGTTGTGACATAGTGGATGTGAGTGACATGTGTTTGATATGATGTGGATGGAAGAGGTTATTGCTGAAATCTATGGCATACTATCGCTAGCATTTGTCAAAAGTGAGGTAGCGTAGGGAAATGGTGGGTGTAATGGTCATATTCTAAAGAGATGGCACATGTGAATTTGGTTCGCATTCCTTTTCCTCCTATAGGGGATGTAGTGGTAGTACTAGGTGAACTAGATGAAGTCATGAGTGGTGTTGTTGCTCAAGGGAATTGAATTAAATTGTGCAGCTCAGGGAAAGACGGGCATTTATTGGTGGGGTGTATGTCTTTCTCATATAGTGTGCAAGGAGTATGAACTTGTGGGGGAAGTGGAGTGGTGGGTTGTTTCTTCTTCCTTCTGCCCCTAGCTACAACAGTGGCTCTAGTGAGTGGGGGTGAGGGTGGTTTGGTTGGAGTAAGTATCAGAATCTGCATCGTGATTCCTTCAGTTTGGGGAGGGAGGGATGGTTGAGGGACCATCGTAGGTGGATGTAGATACCATATTTGGATTTACAACAACATATTGGGAAGGGTAAGTGTTGTGGCTACCTGAAAATATTGTATTCCCAGTAGGGGATAAAAGAAGGGGATTTAAGTAATGGCTTGGGGGACTATCTCCCAAACTAGGATGTGGCCTTGGGGAAGGGTGAAATCAGGAACAGGTGGAGCTAAAGAGCTCTCATGGGGTTCCTGAGGAAGGACATCAGTGATGAGTGGGATGTTAGATAGTAAGGAAGCCTCTGTGGGAGGAAGGGAATCGCCATTTTCTATTCCGTTGGATGAGATGTTGCATACTTGTGCTGAGGATGTATGAGCGGAGGTGCTCCATGGTATGTTCATAGCAAAGATGGGTCTTTGAAAATTTCAGGACCCATATCGATGAGTGGGTAAGCATAGGGATTAGTGTGGACAAAGGGTAGGATGTTATTGATGTTGGAGGAAGGGTTAGGCTCGTAATCTAACACTTGGTCGATGGTAACGATCTTCCCTTTGTGGAGGAACATCATTGTGTGAAAAACAGAAGACGCCATGACCTTCATAGAATACATGTAGCTACATCCAAACAAGATGTTGTAACTGAGTGGAGTCTCGATAACTTCAATGTAAATGAGGATAATCTTGCCCCTGAGTTCAACAGGGACATTTTGAAAGAGCCCTTCAAGAGAGGATGGTCATCCATCATATGCTCTGAGAGTAATGGTGGATTGTATGAGCTCAGGAGAGCCAAGTTTCTGCCATACAGTTTTGGACATGATGCATGTGGATGCACCTTCATCAACGATGTAGCGATGAATTGTGATGTTATGGATTTTAACCGGTATTTGGAAAGTGACCAGAGCAGGGAGACGGGGTTCCCCACTGTCAAGATCAAAGGTGATGAGTCGAGTATCAGCAGGGTCGACTACCCCCAAGGTGGAAAGTAATTACTTCCATTGAGTAGGATAGGTTTGAAGGACCTCTAAAACTGACATGGAAATAGGATATTGTGACAAGTCATCAACCAGAATATAATTGTGTGCCTCCCTAGCCTAAGGGTTGTTGGAATTCCGTAGTAATGGGTTGCGAGGAATATGAAAGGGTGTTTCAGTATTAGGGTGAGGAATCATCAAAGGTGGTCCAGTTGTGACTAGGGCTACTTCCAAGGTTGTGGGAGAAGAGTTAGGGGGTGCACTGTATTGAGAACTACACATTTGTAAAATAACTTCTTCCTCACTAGTGAGGAGGATAGTGCAATCTATAGGAGTGTCGGGGTTTCGATATTGTCCCATATGTGGTGGGGCAGGATGCATCTCCTATTGGGTGTTCATCACCCCTTGGTGTGGAATGGGGTTTTGCAACATGAATGGTTGTTGCACATATTATTGAGGGGCCTGCAGCGGGGCAGGCGGTGCTAGGGGACATGCTCCATTTCCAGCTTCTTTCATCCATTTAAAGTCAGTGTTTTGAGGGAAATGGTGAGTATAATGGCCATACTCACCGCAAAGGGCACAAGGGAAGTTTTTCCAAAGATTGTTGTTATTCTTCCCTTGGTGTTTTTTTTATTTCCCCCTTAGGGGTTCTATTTCCCCTGATTCTGGTTTCCCCTAACAGGTTGGTTGTGTTGGGGGTGATTCCCTCCTCATCCTGGATTATTATTGTTTTGGTTTTTTCCTTTATTTTTGTCATTATTCGACTAATGGGTCAGATTTTCCCTATTCAGTTGTTCAAAATTTTGATATTGTTGAATGGGAGAGGGTTGAACAAAGTTAACCCCAACATGTGGGTGTCCTTGTGGTGGAGCCATGGGTTATGGAGGACGAGGAAATGGAAAGTATGGATTATTTGGTGGTAATGGTCCGTAGGGTACATAGGAAGGCATAGCACTTTCACTAGTTCTTAGGGTGTAAGATGAGATAGAGGGGGTACCAGAACTGGGTTGGACAGCTGGGCATATTTTGGGTGTCGACAGTGGTCCACTTATGGGTGGAGGAAGGGAAACCAGGTATGGTTTTTGATAAGGGGGAGGAGGATAATAAGGAGGTCCTCCATATAAAAGCAGATATTTAGGTGTTCCATACATAGGTGTTTTTTGGGGGTTTTGATTGTAGTGTGTCATGGTGCCAATCAATCCATCCACTGAGTGAGACATCCCAGGTTTGTCCTGGCCAAATGGTACAGGTCTCAGGGCATCAGGTAGTACCATATATAAGTATCCTAACTATGAATAAATGAGTTTGAACTGTTGAGCCTTGTTGATGGATTCTTCTTCAGATTGGAGGAAGGTGATGGCCACATCCTTGGCGAGGAGGGAAACAAGTGATTTGAGAAACCAGTTGAGGCATTGTTTCTTGGTGGCTTCAGCTTTGCATAGACTATGTTGCCGACGCCATTCATGAATGTGGTCAGTGATGTCTGTGGAGGACGTCTATTTAATATCTGAGAACAGTTCAAGACCATTGTCATGATTCATTGGTAGTTGAAATAAGGTAAAAAATGATTTGTCCAATGATTCAAAGTTCACATGGGACCCAAATTTTTCTTCTAGATACCACTTGGCTGATGGACCAGTAAGAATGCATTGGAATAACCTCAATTGGATAGAGTTGTCCATGATGTTTTTTGAAGAGCACCATAAGTGGAAGGTTATGATATGGTTGGTCGGGTCACCTCCCGCTTTCCCTTCCTACTTGGGAATGTATCAAGGTAGTTTGGTAGGCATTGTAGGCCATGTGGGGTCATGCAATATAGGATCATTGGTGAGCTTAGTTAGATCCAGTATGTTGAGGGAGGCCAAGTAGGGAATATGTGGTGGTGGTGGAGGATTATTTCCAGCCATGGTGTGAGTGTTTGTGTACCTGACCCTTGAGGGAGGTTAGCTGGGGTTATACTTCCTCCTTGGGAAGAAGTGTGTCCCCCACTTCCTTTTAAAGGAAAGCGAGTGGATGGTTGACCTTGGGAAGTGGACCCAAGTAAAGTGGAACCAAGCAAAGAAGATTCCAATATGGTAGCACTCATAGGGGTGTGAGAAGGTGGACCCGATGAGTTGGAAATACTAGGAACTCCCCCTAGAATGGGAGGGAGATTTAGCAAGCATATAGAATGATGAGGATTCTATGGCTCCCCTATGATGTCCAACTAGCAAAGTGGGTGTGTGAAAATGTTGATGAGAGCAATAAATGAACAAGAGTCTTTGTTATAATTTTTTGGACCTTCACAATATATCTCACAATCGCATGTAATCACAAGAGTATCATACATAAATCAATTGATAAATAAGCATACATGTAGGTAGATATATTTTGTCCACATGGGAGAACAAAGAAAACAAATGCTCGTGTCCTAAAAGACACAACGTCCTTCCTCTCAAAATAGCACTGGACCTTCCAATAGCACTCAACAGTGGGGTCTGAAGCTACCGGAAGAGGAACTAGTGAAGGATGAAATAATCAGTTATAATGAGGGGTAGAGGGTGCATATCCCAAAAGAGCTGGCAATATTTCCCAGTAGCCACACAAAATCTGTTCAAGGTGAAATTGCAACCCACAATTTCCACCTGGGTAGATGTCCTAAAATTTAGTCACTAGGTACCTCGGTCAAAGTGTGACATTTATATTTTCGGCCTAAGAAATGGGTCAAGGGTTGGATCCATCCAAGAGGTGGTTTCCTCAAGGGGGGACACACAGAACAACCAGACATTTGCCTTCGACCCTTCATAGGTATCTCCCTTCCTTATGGTGTTAGGAACACTTGACTTGGAGGGTTTAAAGTTCCCTATTTGACAACTTCTATTATTTGAAGATGTGAGAACCAGATAACGGGGATTTTTTTGGATGTCAATCCCCGATATCCTACCTAGACTAAAAATTTATTTTGGCACCTCCTGTGGAGGAAAACTTAGTGATATTTTAGAAAAAAATTAGATGTGGTTGTCTGAGAGATTGGGGGTGTGAACCAACCTCGTTGATTTTAAGTGGGAGTGGATAGTTTCATCAAGAAAAATGGTGGGGCATTTCGGAATCCCTTTTGGAGGAAAATTACTTCAACCTCCATGATTCTAGATGAAACTATGTGAGTGAGTAGTGACTTTGTATGTGAACAAGTGAAAGTGTGCCAAATTTTTAATAAGTTAGGTGTCACCTTGTTGCATGTGGACTTCGTGTGGTCCTTACAAGTCTTGATTACCTAATTTACTAAATGCCATTGGTACAACCTTGCGGAATTTTTAAAGTCCCTAGAGAAGTAGCACATGGACATATGGGTCCTTACCAATCCTTTAACTCCCTAGCATGATTTAATCTAAGAAAGATTCAAAAAATATCCTAGATTTTGGACATGTGGGCATGTATGGGCCCATTATGAAAACCTTTAAACTTCCCTAGTGATGTAATCTAAGAAAGTAGATTCAAAACTATCCTACCTTTATAGAATGTGGGCATGTATGGGCCCTTACAAATTTAAGATGTGTTTGAAAAATAAACTAAGAGGAGACCTAAGGGGGTTGTTGTCCTCTCCTAAAGATTTTGTCTTTTAAGGGAGATGAAATTTCCACTCAATCATTTTTTTGATTCTCAAGATCGCTCTATGGTGCGAGAGAAGAGTATACTTAATAATTGATGTTCAATTTATGGTCCCAATGCAAGTGGTTATATACATGATAGAGAATGATCCCAACATATCTTTGATCCAAGCAAGCCATCCATGTGGCAAAATGAAAGAAAAAAGAGGATAAATATGTATTTTAACCCCCCTAAGTGCCTATGTTTTGACTAACCCTTCATGTGGAGAGGGAAGCTAAGTGTGGTGCATATTACAATTTGCATAGAATCAATCTTAAGAAGGCTATGGGCCTTCAACAGATCACAAAAACCCTTACAATGTGTGAATTTCTAGAAGATGTGTGGGTCGTAGAGTAGACAGAGGCGCATGTGGCACCAATGCACAAATAAAAAATGACCTGTTGGTGCAGGTGTGCAGAATGCGCTGAGCAACACAATGAGTTTGGCGCATGTGCTCGGAATACATGCCTGTGGGTTAAAATACCTACGCACTTTCTATTACACGGTCGAGAAGAAACTTTTGTATGAAATTCTCTCAGCTCAGCTCAGAATTTAGATTTTTGTAGGCAACCAAGGGCCGGTTGTGGTTCCTGCAAGTTAAACAAACCAAAAAGAAGTTTTCAAACAACCCAAATTTGGAGGAAATTGATACCTATCCCTAGTGGAGTCGCCAATATATTGTATCCTTTTCGTCACCTAAGTGAGCAAAAGAAGGACACCTACAAGTCCAGTTGGGTTAGCTAGACAAGACATAAATGAATGCAAGATTTAGAAACATCAAGAATAATAAATAAACAAACAACTAAGCTAATAACAATGAAAGAAACTAAACTAGAGTGCATAAGGGAAATAGAACCAAAAAATAAACAACATTCATGCCACCAATGTATAAGTTGTATTAGTGGGAAAACACCAAAGAGAAAAGGAGACTTATGGGTCCCCTCTTCCTCGAAGGGAGGGCTCTTGAACCCCCAATGAGTGAGCTCTTCTTACAAGTAACAAACTATAAGGAAATGGTGAAGAAATCCAAAATGAATTCACTCAAGAGGTGATGTGAATGGCTAAATGAGATGGTGCTTGCATGCTCTAATGAGGAAAGAGGTTCCTCCAAGAGAATATAGGCAACATAACAATACAAATGAATTCTTGGAAATATAGTGCACCCATGGCCTCTTTTTATAGAAAAGATTTGAGGCATTATTCAACCAATATTTAGTGTGAACAAGGGGCTCTTTAGGGCACCCTTAGGTCTTTAACCAGCCCCCCACCCAGATTCAGCTTGAATTTGGCTGTCAAATCAACTTGTGAGATGAACCAGAAATGGGTGGAAGGCCGACCAAAATCATAAATGTGTCGTTCTGAGGTATGCGTGGCTTTTTTCTTCCATATTCAGGCAGCGGGCGCATATTTTATTTTCCGGTGTTTTCGACTGGCGCACATGCGCGTGTTTCCTTTGGATTCTTAGCGCATGCTGATTTTATAACCAGTTGTATAGTTTTGAGCCCTTTGTAAATGCATTTTTTGGGCCATGGATGAACTAATGGGTGTTTGGACATGCTAGATTCCTGTAACCATTTGCAGATGAGATTTCAGTGATAACAAAAAGCATAACCAAGTTATAAATTATCGTTCTGGTCGCTAGTTGTGCATGAAATATAGTCAAATTTTTGTGCTATTTCTGAGATCTGAAGTCCCAAGTCGTAAACAAACCCAAGTTTCCATTTTGTGGGTAGAAAATTGTATCCAAGGTGCCCCACACAACTTCCGTCGAAGCCTCCCATTACCAATAACTAGAATGAAAAGGAACAAACTTTGGATTGACCTGTTAATAAATAAGGGTTTTCAATACCCCAAATTGCATTGTAATTGCACAGACTCATATCATGCCAACTCCATTGTCTACCTACATTACATGCAATACATGTCATATTAGATCACATGATTGAATATAGTCATTTAAACAATCTGTAAATTTGTTTCTAATCTACAATGTAAGAAGTATTATTATTTATGGATGATGGGTCCCTTATTTGTGCTATAACATAAAACTACCTATGCCATCATTGTCCCTCATTCCTGTAATTGAAACAGTGAAATTCAAAAATTTTGAATTTCTATAATTTTTAAATGGAGATTTTTAACGACGACGATCTAATTGATCCTAGATGTACATTTATCCCAGATATCCTTGAATCTAGTAAAAAGACTCTTCATGCTCCACTCTTGATTATAAGAGGTTATTACGCTTATCAACTTAAATATATTATTTTATTTAAAAGATCACTTTTAAAATATTAAATTTTATTACATTTTTAAATAATAATGATCTCAATGTATTTCCACATAATTTCCATAAAAATCATATTTACATACTTATTAATGTCTTCAAAATAAGGAAAGTGGTTATTTATTAATATTGAAATTTCTAGATACACAAATATGAAATTATATCAACTCTACTTTCCATTACAATTTTACCAAATTCATATATTAAAATTAAAATGTAATTTCTTTATCTTGTTTTAAATGCATGCATATATTTCTAAATATATTAATATATTTGTAAGTATTTTTTTAGTCAAGTTTAGTATAAATAATTATGAGTTGTTATTCGGTCCACCTAGATTCACTTCCAACAAGTAACATGTTAAATTTAATTTTTTATTAAGTATTTTGAGAATATATAACTTATTTGTTTACACTAATTATTTAGATATAATTTTTCTAATAATTTTTTTTTTTTGAATAAAAAGAGGGAAAATCCTATTAAAACTTTTTCAATACAAAAAGCCAGATGGCAACAGTCTACCAGCTATTCTGCCAAATTAGCAGAAATCAGAACAGATGGAAAACTTTGATGTCACTTTCAAAATTGGCAATCTGCCATTTGCCCTACCAAATGGAAACCAAGGCAGGTGGCAGATTTGAGTCTGTGCATCACTGTGCTAAGAAACCATGAAAATTAAACTAGAAATTAACAGTCAAAATGTAAAACATGGACATGAACATAAAATTGAAACTATGTTTTAGCAACGCAAGGAGCTGAGCTGATAGGCAGGTAATTGAGTTACCCATTTGCATCTAAAGGTTGCGTCGCTCAGGTCGTTGCTGAGAGGGTCATTCCTAGGTTGGATAAAAAATGACCTGGCACAAGTCGAACACCTCTAGGCTGTAGGTGCATTCGAGTAAGCCTCATACAACATATCAATCCTCTGATGCATGAGGGTGTCACGATGAATTTGATCCACCATATGGATTCTAAGCTCAAACACGAGTGGTAGCTGCTTTGGATGGAAGAAGGGCAGTGGTTCCTGTCATAAATCCAGGACTGGTCCACCCTCCGCCTCCAAACTAAAGACTATTGTCGCCTCGCCTAAATCCTCCTATGTCAGTTCCTTGTCCTTCGTTGTCCTGAGCCTCTCCTCTGTCTCGTGATCCTCCACTGCCTCTGCCTTGCCTGAACCTTTTAATTTCATGGTGTCCTGGGGGTCGAGGTGGAGGGATTCCTCGAGGAATTCCTCCTCCATTATGAAAGTGTTGTCTTCCTCAGCCTCCCGCTCAGGATGGAAGTTGTTTGGGGCACTAATTCCTGTTGGAAAATGGTTAGGGTGATGCCAATTGTCTAGAACAATGAAGAGGAGGGATTCTGGAGGGAACTGGATTGGTTCCTCTAGAATCACCTCCTCTACATATTCCATCGGCGGTGTGTTGGCAACCAATTCACTTTTTTCTATTATCCTATAAGCTGCCTACACCTATGTCTTGCGAACATCAAGTTTTCGTCGCATTTTTCAAATAGACGACATTTTCATTTCTTGCGACATTTGCACATTTGTCTTCGTTAAGTTTTCACGACTGTAAGCGTGAAAATTTTCTCCTTGCGAAGTCACATTTTGATCACTATCTGAATTGACATGATCTTTTTATCGATATGCCTACTGCGCTTACCTTTTGTTTATCATTATGTGGCTAGAAGGACTTTCGTTATGCTCATTAGACATTCTTATATTGATTGCATAACTTGATTTTATTGAGTTTGTAAAGCATTGAGCATTTGGATTTACACTTTTTATGACTTGCCTAATCATTGATTCTATGAAATGCATAGGGGTTTGATTAATTATATATATATATGATATGATCCTTATGTTGATCTTTTTATAATTTTTGGCTTGTCAACTATTATGAGTTTTCAGATTTCTGTGGTGAGTAGTTTCGAGATTAATTGCCGGATAATCCACAGTTGGTGTCATTTTTGTCATCGACGTTTCGAATCCGAATCGGGATTCATCATCAGG
>SNQJ01S0020895.1:27391-48779 GCA_010110895.2 Picea sitchensis
TTTATTCACAATTGATGGATTGTACTATAGTACCTTGGGATTCATTGACATCAATGGTGATTTCCCTCGCACTTGTTAACGGTATACATCAAAGACCGGTAATCAAGTGGTTTCTACCATGTTCGACTTCAACACATGTAATCACATGGTTAGATTCTTACTTTGGGTGATGAGATTGAAGACCCTGGATATTATCCTTATGATCCAGGTTGCGATAGGGTATGTATTATTTGCGACACATAGATCCACTGTGTATGTTTCGTGGCTATGTCGACTTAATTGAAAATTTGTCGCACAGATCCACAGTGTATTCAGGTGGCTGTGCTATATTATGACTGCATGGATCCACAGTGTAGGATTGGTGGCCATGACTTTTGGGTATAATGTCATCAGTCTATGATCTGAGTATGGGAATGCCTACCTCAGAATTGGTATACATGATATTCTGATGATGCTTGGATGTTTGCAGGTCTCTGATTAGATGTGCTTTTGGTTCTTGACACACACATGCAACTTACAAAGTCTATCGACTGTCACTGGTTCCACTCTCAGACTTTGGGGGGCATTCTGTTATCCACATTTTTGGTCATCGAGATGATTTCATGATAATTTCATGATGATGGAAAATCAAGCTCTTCATTAAGAACATTTTCCTAAGAAAGGTTACACTTGTCAGCTTCCAAAAATCATATTTTAAAGATAGTTCGCAGGCTGCATATATACTCTCCTGCGAGAATGATTCATTCTCGCAGGATGCATTCAGCTGGGGTGTGAACTTCTCGCACTGTGCTCATGGTTAGGGTGCGAACATGTTCTTAAAGGAGGAAAATGGATAATTTCTCGATCCTTCTAGAAGGAATCTTCTAGAAGGGTGAGTTGGTTTTCGAATGGTTGGCAAAGTACTGACTTTCCAGATATCTTGGGATCATTCCCTATCCAAGTAACTAATCAATCTTCTCCTATATATTGAAGAGATTGCTCATGGAAAAGGTTAGAAGAAAGCTAGCAAGAGATTGATTGGAGAATTAGGGCAAGACTGTATAGAGGAATGATGCTACAGCAACAAGAGACAACAACAAGGTCATCATATGTGGTTGATTTTCTTCATGCATGAGCAAGTGTGTGTGTCAGAGCTAGGAGCCATCGAAAGGAGACCTACGACATCAAGGATCAGGTTGTAAGTTTCACTTTCAATTAATTAATACAGTAATATGTCCCTTTCCCATAAAGATGATGTCACTTTATTACATAATTCCTTGATCATATGTATAGACTAGCCATTGAATATATTAAACTGCCTTTACTTCGATTGGTTTGTACTGTTTGTACTGTTTTGATCTGAACGGTGCAAGAGCATTGGAGCAAAGCTTGGAACAACAGAGACATAAGGAAAGCATTCATAAGGTATGTCCACAATCCTAATCTCTTAGTTCATTCAATAGGTTGAGTCTAGGGAAAGTGTATTATTCTGTCCTGTTTTGTTCTAGATCCAGGTGGATCTAGGGAGATTGGTCTGTGTCCGCACTCATGAATTTATCCTTAAAAACCTATTATTTCACTGGAAACTGATGCCACATGTCGAAATGGGATTGGTCCAAGTCTACTTCCTAGTCAACAACTGTACCTTCCACCTATCTTCTTTGTCAACACCGTACCATGCCACGTGCTACCTTACGGTAGGGCCATATGGCACCTGTACGAGCATACCACATGCCACCCTTCCAGTGGTGACATATGTCACCTCCTGGTTGGTCCAAGTCATCTATACATAAATATGTCAACTATGCTTCCATGTCAGTTGTACAGTCGTACGACTCGTACAATCAGCTGCCATGTGGCACTATACAGACTATACAATTAGCCCTTTTTTTTACCTGTTTGGGAAAATGAATAGAACGTGATATTAGGAGCATATGACATTTTTTTAAGCTCATTCAAGTTGTGTTGGGTTCATATCGACGAGGTATACAAACATGTCCGTTTTGAAGCCATTTTAAGAACTTTTATTTTTAGGCCTTTCTGAGCCCCATCAAGCTCCTGGATCCGAATATGGATCAAGGAACCTCTTCTCGAAATACATCCTTAAACTCCCACAACACAGGGTGATATTCAACCTTCATTTCCTTTCCTTTTGTTGAGTTAAGCACTTGTATAGCATACAAGGGACACCCTTTTCGACTAAAATTCTTAAGTTGTAATGTAGATATTTTCCTTATTAAAACTAGCTTCTGAATGTATTGAAAAATTCTTGAATTTCCTTCTTCATATTCAAATTATAAAGTTTTCTCATGAAAGTTCAACTTTGACTTGTGGGTAGCTAACCAATCCATACCCTGCAACACATCATGCAAGGCTAGGGGTAGGATATTCAAGGTTGCTTTTGTACTCAGGTCATTTATTTCAAATGGATAGGCTTCTATGACCTTGACTACTTTCCTCTTTGTTCCTGTGGCTAACTAAACCAACCATGTTCTTGCATGTCTCTTCTTATGTAAGGAACATGCTTAAAAAAACTGGGGTGAAATATAAATAAGGTTAGAGCCAAGGTCAATTAAAATAGAAACAGGTTGCTTGGAAATTGTACCTTCCAACTCCACTACAAAATATTGGTGATCTTCTTGATGATTTTCCTTAGTTTCATATATCCTTGACACACTTTTGGCCACATCATTGATTGTAGTTGTTTCCTGTACATTATACACTTTCCTAATGTCATGTTTTTTGTGGGGACAATCCCTTTAGTTGAGGTTCTCTACATTTCCAACATTGTAGAGGTCCTTTCTTAGGATTCTATGCTCTTTCTATTGCTTTCTCTATTGGTTTATTTCCATTTTGAGATGGGAAATTATACTAGTGTATAACTCTTCTTGGTTGACAAAATCGTGGACCCGTCTTTGAGTTCTTATATGGAAGTAACCTAAATCCATTTTTCTATAATTCACTTTTATCCTTATTTTTTCAATCTCTAGAAGGATCTTTCTTATGCTTAAGATGATCATAATACACTTGTCCTTATTTATAGTGTCCACCAAAGTCTTTTTCTTTTCAAACTCAATTCGGTCCTAGTAGGACTGTGGTAGTCCATTGATAAAACATTGCGCTCTTGTTTTCTCATCCTTGAGGTACAGAACATACCTTAACAACTCCATGAATATATTGACATAAGCATCCATAGTAAGTTGTCCCAACTTATGCTCATGAAATTCCTTGATTTTGTCATCATATTACTTCTTCGATAGGTATTCCTTTTGGAAGTATTTCTCAAACTGCTTCTAGGTCAGTTTGGTTTCCTTAAATCCTTTAATTTCTTTAAGATCCTCCCACCAAATGAAAGCTCCTCCATTCAAGTTAAAAATGGAATCATTTCCTTGGTATTCTTAGAGTAATCGTGTACACAAAAATACTTCTTCAGACCAAACAACCATGCCTCTACTTCTTCTCCTTTATTAATTTCTCCATCAAAGTTAGGTGGGTTAACCTTCTTGAATTCTTCGGTCAGATAATTTTGATAATGTCTTCTCTTCTTTCTCTTCATAAAACTTGACTTTGTGCCACTGCTATAAAATTCTACCAAGGTGGTGTTCTTGCAATATGACACCATGGAAATGATTCCACTATATCTTCCCTTCTTGGCATCATGATGCCTCTTCTTGGAAGAACTCTTTCCCACATCACTATGAGTCAATCCATGCTCTAGGGCATCTGAAGGGGTTTTAAACCTCTCCAATTGTTGTAACTCTACATTACTAGGGTCTTGTTGCATATTCTTATGGATTTCAAACAAGATATACAATAACACTGCATTCATCTATGCATGTTCATCCTGGGACCTCATAATCCTCTCATTATATTCCTTCAAGCTTCTAACAATGGCCATCAAATCTAGAGGGGTTTTTCTATCCCTCCAACAATTACATTCATCATCTCTGAAATGCGATGTGTCTTCCATGTTGTACTACAATACTCACCTTTTATTTTCCTTCAGTATGTCCTACATGTTGGAACAACAATAATTATTATCACTTACGTCAACATTTTAAAACATGCACACCAGGAAATATTCATATTTTCTAAAACAATTTTAAATGACCTCGGTGGCCCATTCAAGCCTAGAGTTTTAAATTTTCTTTGATACCACTTTGTGACACACCCGACCCCTTAACTCTAACTTAACCTGGTGGGATGTCAAAATATCCTCTTCTTCAACTTGCTTAGTTTCAAGAAATACACCTTATAATTGGATTAATCTCATTTAGATATTTCCAACTACGGTGATATTGCCTCAATCTGAAATTTGAATAAAAATTTACAACCTCCTGAAGTTTCCAAACTTTCATGGTCGAATCCACCTCATTGCCACATGGATCCATGTGGATACTTGTCATTCATGCCATATAATGTGGAACTGATGTGGCACCTGCCTCCTATCTCATCGATTCAACAATTTCGATCTCTCATGACTTTTCTCCATCATCATCGAGCTTCACTCTTCATCATGAAGACACAAGTCACCCCCGTCCTCAATTTTTTATGACGAACTCATAAGAGTCTAGTATATGGATCAAATTGGTGTGTTCAATTTGCACGATAATTAACTGCCATCCTTGAATCTCTACTAAGTAGTTTAGGTGGGACCTATGACAATATATGACTAACATCCTCTCTATCTCGTATAGTGATCAACAATCCTCATTCAACCTTACAAAGGTCTCTGTCATTTTTTAAGTTCAATTTCTTCAACTTCGAGACCTACTTCCCATATCTTGATCCCAACGATCACTACGGTCAGATCGGATGATGATTGTAACACCTCTGAAAAAATACAGGGTCACCTCTTCGGGTTCTATCAAAGTGATGGTTAATGTTATTTGTTCCCTTCTTCATGGTCTAGCCACTAGGATTCAATGGTTATGATATGTTTGAATTGTTTCTGACAGATGGAAAATTCCCATGCATTTCATTTCCATTGACTCATATCTCTATCCTCCCCCTTGAGAATACCGAATACTCTTCTCCCAATGAAACCAAACTTGACATCATCGACCCAAATTTTCCTTTGTCGAAATGGATCCTATAGATCTAATGATGAGGAGGGGTCCTCTGATGCCTCTAAGGCCCATGAAACTTTTCATCATCAGAACTATCCTTGACTTGTCCTTGGTCACTTCTAAGTAATTCTACTCCCAACGAATGGTCCAGATCTCACCAAATTCTCATTCCAATGAATGGTCCTCATCAATTTCACAACTTGGATCCTTCCTAACTCCATCCTTCGACGAATGAATGAGTTACTCTCACCACAATGAATTTATGGCTAAGAATTATTCCAATTCATAGTCTTGCGTCAAAGGAAGAATCCAACTCGAGACTTAGTCATTTTTTGTGTTTTAATAGGATAACACTCTAATATTTTTCAAGCCCTCAAGGGTTCATAGACTACTCTAAGACCCTCATATTCCTTCTGACTTTAGTGTAAGTGAATTTCTTGCATATATTGCAATATTTCCACTTAAAAAAATTAATATTCTTGGGTCTGAATGTCTCTTGACCCATATAAAAACATCCCTTACACCATGACACTCTCATCATCTCCTGTAAGAATATTTTTTTCCATATCTTTCAATATTTCCTCGCAGGCTACAAGGTCCTCAAGGATACAAACTACCCACACTAGTTCATTTTCATAATTTAATAGATCACATTATTACCATAACAAACATGTCCAATTACTCAAGGGTTCAATTCATTGATTACAAAAATTTACATTTCCCATTTAAATCAAACAAGTACATAATTACATCATTCATTAACAATTAAACAGATCAAGCTAAATACTTATCTGATCAGGGAAATATCCACCACCAACTAACTGAGAGAGGACATATTTCCTTCCAACCTTAGGCCATACTGTAGGGTTCCTTCCTACAATAATCTACCCTCATTCCAAACCATGATACCACAAGGGGAATGATTTAGCTCATTTCCGAGCTTAGAATGACATAGGAAGGTTACTCTCCTTCCTCTATTGACAACAACAGAAATTCCCCCCTTACCAATGAGCTTAGGGTCTCTATGGGTTTATAAAGTATCTTATCAACTGAAATTCCTCTTCATAAGAGAGCCCCTTCTCTGTTATATATTCCCTCAGTGACCTCCCCTTAGCAATGTCGGTTTTTGTCTAGTAAGTACCAAGCTATAACCCTCTGTTTCTCCAGTCTGGATTTGGGTTTTCTCTGTTTCATGGTGATCATCATCAAATTTTTACAAGCTTGCTATTTTCATCAAGGAATTCTCTCCACTTTCTTCTTCTCTTTAATATGCACGAATGAATGTCTTTGATCACTATGACCTTAACCTATGATATCATCACTCACTCACTCTTTCTCAAAGTTTTCTCTCCTCTATGCATTGTCTGTGTTGTTCTCTTCTCTTCTATCTATCTTCTCATTATCTCCCCCTTCATGTCTCTACCTGTGATGAATTTCACCTTAGGCCCCTTCTTCCACCAATCCCTTGGGATTCCCGTGGCTTCCTATAGACACGACCTATTGTTATGGGGTCCAAATTCCTAAAGGGTTGAATTCATGGTGTATTTTTGTCAAGTTGTTCAATTCACCCCTTTCCTTCTTCAAGAGACCAAAATGTCAACAGTTATTAACTTCTTCAACCACCTCTATGACTTCCATTATTAGTTACATGGATCCATACTAATTTGGTACACTAGTACATGGAATTTTATGTTTACAAGTACAGGTAAGCTTATTAAGCAAGATTCCTATTTTCTTCACTAAAACATATCAACTCCACCTCACCCATCCACTTCATCAATTCTTGCTTCATTGATTCCCACTTGAGTATCATGGCCAATAATTTCAAGTTCATTCCCTCTTAGTCAGTTGTTTGGTATTTTTATTAATTAAAAAAAAATGACATGCTTCATATTCACATCATATGAAGTATTAAGTATAATTAGAGTCTTGGGGGAAAACAAGGTGTTACACAACATTGAATACCAGACAAATTAGATGGTTGTAATTCCATAGTAAATATGATTTTTATATAAATCATATCAAGGGAAAGGAAAAAGTTTTCGATGCACTTAGTAGGAGAGTGCATGAAATGCATGCTATATCCATGTACATGTTTGATTTAAAAGAAAGAATTTTGGAAGATGCTAATTCATATCAACATTATTTGCAAGTAAAAGAAGCAATATAGTAAGATAATTTTCATCATAAATTTAAAGATTATGAGTTGAAAGAAGGTGGATTCCTCATGTATAGGGGAAAATTATATGTGCCTAAATATCAAGAGATAAAGTGTTGAGAGAAATGCATAATGTTCCTTATATTGGGAACCTAGGATATCAGAAAACAATTGCATCGGTAAAGGGCCAATACTTTTGGCCAGGAACAAAGAAAGAGGTGGTTGATTATATAGCTAGATGTGTATAGTGTCAAAAGGTAAAGGATGAACATAGACATCAAACTAGATTTCTAGAACCATTTCCCATTTTTGAGTGGAAATGTGAAATTGTTACAATTTATTTCATTACTAAATAGCCTAGTACTATAAGGAAACATCATTCCATCATGATAGTGGTGGATAAATTAACTAATGTTTCCCATTTTATTCCAGTGAAGCTAAATCACAAGGTATCCAACATTGTTGATATTTACATGAGAGAAATTGATAGGTTATGTGGTGTGGCCGAGGCAATTGTTTCCAACAAAGACACCAAGTTCACATCAAATTTCTGGAAAGGGTTATTTAATGGATTTGGGAAAAAATTTAAATTTTAGCACAAAATATCACCCAGAGTCATATGGGAAAATGGATAGGGTGAACTAGTTGATTAAGGATATAAAAAAGTTACCAACTTAATGAGAAATCTTCATAGTTCTCGATTTTTTAAATGTCACATTTAGTAGTTATTTTAACTCCCGTTTCAAAAATCAGTGCTACAAGTAGCATCATTTTTGGGAGGGTGGTTAAAATTATGACTTGTTTCAAATCATGACCTTGATAGCCAATAATATTGTGGAAAAATGACCCTTGAATAAAAAGTGGTGCTACTAGCATCACCTTTTTTATTTTTGGAGTCAAAATTACAATCTAATAAATACTGTATGACTTGACCACTGGTACCATCCCAAATAAAAAATGTAAAATGACTCCTAAGTCAAAATGTGGTATTACTTGAAGATTTATTTATGCACTAATAAATCATTTTTATGTGATAATAAAACATGCATGTTTCTTTCAACACAATAGGCCAATGATAGCCCATAACCTGAATTTGCATAGAAGAAAAGGTGGAGGTATACATGTTAATAGTGCAAGCACATTTATTTAAAATGTGTATATCCCATAACCCAAATATACATGGAGGAAATAGTGTATGTGTGTAGTTTTGACAATGGTGAAAGCAATTCAAATAGGAAAAAGTCTATATTCCTAAAATGTCCAACAATCACACATTAATCATATAGGCCATATAAACTAGTAATATTAGTTGTGTACTTTTTAATAATAATATATAACATATAAAATAATGTGTTTTTTAATAATAACAATTCATATTAATGTCTTTATGCACTATTTAATTATTAACCCTGGATGGGGTGCCACGCAACACAGGGTAGCCACGTAGCCTAGCCTAGACACCAACCATTAATATGGTAGGTCAACTCCCTCCCCCCAACATTAAATGGGAGGAATCCATAACTGTGGGTCAAGCAATGAAGGAAATTTCCCTCGTGTGAGAAAAATGGCAATCATGACATACAGTGTATGGGGGACGTTTGATGTAGTGGTCTTGTCAAACATCTACATTATTATCCAATGAAGTAGAGAATGGAGCCATTTCACCTTGGAATTCCACCAGCCCAGAAGCTCTGAGCACTAGTGCAGATACCAGTGGAATTCCATTACTCTCACCTTGCTCATTGGAACCCTCCCTTTCTCCTCCATGCAGAGGGAAAGAGGTAGGCCGTGCCATAGCCCTGCCTGGCATAGTTTCACCACTAGACATAGGAGGGTGCAATAGCTCGAGCGAGCCTTATCCATATCCCACACTCAGTGTAGGGAGAAGGCCAGGACACTGTGTTGACGGGCGAAATCGACCGTCCGTCAACTGAGAGAGCGGAACCGGTCCGGGGTTGTCTAATAACCCAAGACGTTTGGGATGAACCACCCTGACGGGTTTAGCGGCTCCGTTAGCCGATCTAAGCTCCTAAGAAAACAAAAAGAAAACTAATCTAAACTAACTAATCTAACTAAAACTAAATAAAACAAACTAAACTAACTAACAATAAATAAAACAAACTAATAAACTAACCTAATTACAACTAACTATTAAACAAACTAACTAATCTATTATCTCTATATATACAAACTACTAACTAATACTATACTAACTACTATCTGAAATATAACTTATTTACAAAATGTACAATGTCTACGATTTACAGATTTAATTAAAACCTGAAAAAATTCATTTGCAATCTGACCTAAGATAGAGAAAGGTATGTTTTGTTGATTTTATTATTTTATAAACAAGAAATAAAACAGAAAACTAACTAAACTAAACACTAATATACTAATTCTACCTATAATTCTAACTAAACTTATATGTAAACTAAACTACTAATAAATACACTAAACAAACAAATGACAAACAGACCTGGAAACGCTCCAGATTTGTCCTGTGTATGATGACTTCGAAGTTGGTTGGAGGAAGGAAACTCACACCAGATAATCCAAAAGCTTCTCGTAAATGATAGCTGCAATGCTCTTTGAGTTTATTTACAGGACAAACAAGACATAAAAATCATAACAATTATATGATTTATAAATCTCTGCAATAAGGTAAACCTGTTATGCAAAAACTTATACTTAATAATCCAATTAATGAAGAAGAGAAATCTGTCATTCACGAACTGAATCAAGTAATTGCTATGTCTTTAAATACTGGAAGAAATTAGATATGGATTATAGTGATTAAATCATATCATTTGCAAAAGATTAAGATAGCTAAAGTAGTCATTAACCAAATGCAAATTAATACACCTAAACATGAAACAAAATATTGATATTATGAAAAGCTAAAGCTATAGCAGAACATCAATTTTTGTCTCAGTCTGTATTAAAATTCCATATCCTTGTTCTCCCACGAATGAGTATGATCATTATTACAAAAATAATAAGTATTTAAAGGTTTTCCACAGGGTAAAACCTCCCTGTGGAAGTTATAAAACTGTTTACATGAAATCTAGGGGATATCCCAAAATTGCCTAAACTAGGAAATTAAAATGAAACTAAAATATCCAAATATCCTCTACACTGTCCATCAAATCCCATACAATTTCGGATTCACCTGAAACAGGTCAGAAATAGACAAGTTAGAGAGATATTTTATTAATAAAACAATAAAAATCTAATTCTACAGACCTAGCTACAGAATCATCTGATTCTGTAGCTAGTCTAAATGAGATACAGAATCAGAATCAGAATTGATTCAAAATCTTTTAAAAGAGTTAGATCTAATTATCTTCCAATAACCATTTTAAAATGAATCATTTGAGATTAAAATGATTTTATCATTCAACATTAAACAGGATCAAAAATGATTCAACCGAACACAGAGATAGGAATACTTTGTTGTTTTGTTACCACAAAATCGGGTCCACAGAGTCGTAATCGAACAGTAATAAGATTGTTTCATATCCAATTGAACCTGATAATCAAACATATCATATGTGATTGTTAAACAAGAGATACGATCCAATCCAACAAAATCATTTTCCAATCGTTATACCTGTAACGATATAGCGAAAGATTCATATCATTTAATTGAATACAAGGATAGAAATACTTTGTTTTCGATTATTGTCATAAGTCGGGTAAATGAAATCATATGTAACAGCATCATAATCGTTTCTCAACAAATCAAATCCATCTGTTATGAAATCGTTTTGATATTCAATTGAAAATAAAACAAATCCCAAACACATCGTTACACTTGTAAATTGAACAGGATTATCACGATAACTATATAGCAAATGAATTAGACTGTGAATGAATCCAAACAATAATCGACTCATAACAAAATCATAACAGGATTAATCAAACAAGATTTATTATAGATTTCGATCATTGACCATTGCACAGTAAGCAAACGAGATTGATTAATTTTGACCACAATCGTTTCAATCAAACAAATCATATCAGGGTTTGACCAATTCATTTCACAAATTTAAAATACAGAGCATCAATTATAATTTGAACTCGACTCATAGGAAAAACTTGCCAAATTAGAAAAAAAGCGAATCGATTTAGCTAAGATTTCCACATAGTTGTTATGATTTGGATTCATTTCTAATTCGGGCGCGAATGTTATTTGAGCGTAATGTTTTTATCAAAGAAACAGAGTGATTATCCTTAACGTGGAAACAATCAAAGATAGAACATCACACGACACAACATCGTAGCAAGTTGCTTCCCGAAAACATTTACCAATCATAGCATACCAATGATAATGAAATCGAATCCGAGCAAAATGGTAACAATCAAACTTAATCAAATCGTTTACCAACCATAGCATATGGATCATAACAAAAATAAAATCCGAATAGGATTATGTTCTAAACTGAATATGAAAAAATTTCCTTTTCAAATCGGATATAAACCAATTCATTTGAAGGCAAACAATCAAACAAATTCAAACAAAGATCACTGAAATCCAATCAAATCTATTGATTTCTATACCGGGAATAATCAAATCGCATATCGAATCGAAAATTCTTTTTATTCAAAACAAAGCTATATATAGAATGCATGCAATATAACAGAGCCATTCAAGATGTGAACATAACTATTTAAAAACTAAATACAAATCATTATAGCAAACTAGATTATTTACAAAACAAAACGATATCAAATTTTCATACCTATGTAGCAACGAGACTGCTTGATTATGCTAGCTTGGAATTTACAATAGTCGTGACTGATCCCATGTTCTTGAACAGGATGGAGCCGGTCGTCTTTTGTTTTTTATCTGTTGTTTGGAGCTTGGCCTTTTGACTGGTTAGGATTGTAATCTGGTCTTCCAATGATTGAATCCTTGATTGGAGTATCGAAACATCAATATAATATCACTCTAACCATGAATTGAATTGATCACAGGGTGACTATGTAGGTTTATACAGAGCAGGCGAGGGTTTGGACAAATGACCGAGGGTTTCACAAGGCACTTTAATACTCAGGTAGTTAGGGTCATCCTTTAGGCAGGGGGGTAGGTTTGGCACAAAATCATAAGGGGGTTCGTGACACAAACCTTGCGAGTAGGGGTATTCGCTAGCCAAAAAATGCTCCACTTTCGAATCGGAGTCCTCACTCAAGACGATAGGGTTTGGCTCAACAGGGGGTTTTGACTTGTTCCTTTCCATCCGTGAAATGAGCCGGGCATTTCTTTTCCCCTTGGCATTTGCAGTGAGGTTTCCCTTGGGCTTTTTGCTCATAGGTTTTGTAATGGCTTCTGCACTCTTAGTTGCAGTGTCGGGTATGTCAATAGGAAGGTTGGTCGAGGGTTTAGGTAGTAGGAGGTGTAAGGGTACAGGCGGTTCAGCCTTAGTCTTAGTTACCACAGGTTTATCAACCTGTACAGGGTCGGTGTCCTCAAAGCCATTATAGATAATGAAGGCCTTCCAACTGTCACCAAGCAAATTCAAATGATAAACAACGATGAGCATTATAAGCCCATGATGAAACAAGATGTTGTCATCCTTGTGCCTCTTGTATTTTTTCGACATATTTTACAAGCTCCGATGAAAACAGAACGGTATGTTTAGAGGATACCCTATAAAAATCATCAATAGACGCAGGTGGTAGAGGAACACTAACCTGTATCGACCTTTGCAGGTCACAAACTTCTTGATTATCATTAATAAATCATGCCATCGTTTTTTAAGCATAGTCACGGGCATACCTCTATCACAGGAGGTGATTCTGCGCGATTGAAACAACAATGTCCATGGCACTTCCTCGACCTTGCAATTCTTAAACCAACGCTGTCCAGAAGTAGATAACCCCGTAGCTGAGCTGATGAACTGTTCATCAATCTCTAACTGTACATCACCTACCTTGGCTCGACAAGCATCGAAGGTCATGGAAAATTGTCAAGCTACGCAAAGGTTAAAACCGTCGAATCATTTCACGAAGGTAAGCCATCCACTGTCTACCAAATCTTGGCGGGCATTGTCAAACATTAACAGGGCCTGGTTGCCATTGGGTTCAACTTGCACGACTGGTGCCATAGAGCTGAATGCATGGTAAGGGAAGGGTTTGAATTCACCAACCCACACAGTAACAAAGCTACCCAAACCAACAACAATGAACGAGAAAAAGGGGTTAAGAATAAATGCGCGCATGCAAAGGGGGTGGAGTCTGCCATGCATAATATTCATTACACCAGTACAACCGCCAATTTACATAGTTGTTTACTCCATAATAATAGTTCAACCATTAAATCACGCGTACAACTAATGAAATGAAATGGGTATACCAAGGTACGCGAGCATTATACCATAATATTTAAAGATCCGACATATAAAACCCATAATCAATTATGCACCAGTGTATATAGTTGAAAGTTTAACCAAGGTGCCAAACGATACTCATAATAGTTGACAAGCCAAAAATTATAAAAAGATCAACATAAGGATCATATCATATATATATAATTAATCAAACCCCTATGCATTTCATAGAATCAATGATCAGGCAAGTCATAAAAAGTGTAAATCCAAATGCTCAATGCTTTACAAACTCAATAAAATCAAGTTATGCAATCAATATAAGAATGTCTAATGAGCATAATGAAATTCCTTCTAGCCACATAACGATAAACAAAAGGTAAGCGCAGTAGGCATATCGATAAAAAGATCATGTCAATTCAGATAGTAATCGAAATGTGACTTCACAAGGAGAAAATTTTCATGCTTACAGTCGTGAAAACTTAACGAAGACAAATGTGCAAATGTCACAAGAAATGAAAATGTCGTCTATTTGAAAAATGCGACGAAAACTTGATGTTCGCAAGACATAGGTTTAGGCAGCTTATAGGATAATAGAAAAAAGTGAATTGGCTACCAACAATGGCGACACACTGGTAGAAGCAATTATCTCTGTCAAAAGAAACAAATTCAGATTAGGACAACAAAGATAATTTCAACTCAAAATAACAAGCAGAAAATCGTACAACCATCATCATTAACCATCTTTTCCAGCAGTGTTTCAAAAGATGAAAACCAATAACAATCTTAAGATTAGCAAGTCACGATATTAAAGATAAAATCTCCAATACTGTTGGCATAGCCACTGCTTCCAGCAGGCATCCATAGCCTCGACAGGGTTTCCATTTAACCCACTCTGACATCTGTATCCTGTCAAGAAGTTCTGGATCATAATAAAGGACATTAAAGAGGTTTCTTTTTTACGAATTTTCATGTACCCGGCATTGCTTCACTGCCAGCGGGCCTGTTCAGTACCCCGACGAAGTTGTCTTGGCGTCATGCATGCATTTACCTGCTGCCAGCAGACCTGTTCAGCATCCCGGTGGGTTTACAAGCACTTCCCACAACTCTTATTCATAATTTATTTTGTTTTTCTTTTATAGCTGAGCGGGGTGACGCTGAAAATCTTTATATTTTTAGCATATTTTTTGACCTCATTAGAATTTTTTAGGACTGCCTTTATTTTAGCTCCAGAGATGTTTTATTTACAAAACAAATTCCTATGACAGGGATACATATTTTGAGTCATTCCGCTATGGAAAAGGGACAGCGTAAAAAGATAATAAATGATCATGGCAAGCTTTTCTCAAAGGTTGAAATCAGTAAACTTCTTTCAAACAACAAAATTTTCCAACGCAGATATCAATTTCAACAATATATCATTGATGTTTGTACAAATTTTTCAAAATTTATTTCAGCGAAGAAATTTTCTATCGTCTTTGTCCGAATAGCTCAGTATGCAGGTATGTATATTTTTCGAAAAAAACACAAACTGATAAATTCAAATCAAAACAGAAAGCAAACGAAAATGCAAACAAAATGAAATTATTTACATAATATACAAGGGTAGTTATCAAGCAAAGTATCTTTTCAGGGCTTGGCCATTCACCGGGTAGGTGTCAAGCTTCCCTTTAAGATTCTGCAATCGAAAGGAACTAGGACCCAACTTTTCAGCAATTAAAAACGGTCCAAGCCATAAGTTTTGAAATTTTGTGTTGTCACCCTTTCCTTCGTGTGGTTTGTCCCATTTTAAGACGAGATTGCCTACTTCAAAATTCCTATCAGAAGCAAAATTAGAATCGAACCATCTTTTAATCAATTGTTGATGTTGATCTAACTTACACTTAGCTTGGGCTCTTACTTCTTCTAGCTTCATCAAAGTGTTAATTCGGTTTTCTAGAGGGGGACAATCTTCTTCTTGGACTTTTTGTGACAACTGAAGTGAAGGAAGAAGAATGTGAGGTGGCAGAATAGCTTCTCTGCCATAAACAAGAAAAAAGGGGGAGTTTCCTATAGCAGCTTTGGGCGTTACCCTATCAGCCCATAGTGCGTTCAGTAGTGCATTGTGCCAATTCTTGTGATTTTCAACCACCATTCTCTTGATAATTTTGATCAAGTTCTTGTTTGTTGATTCTGCTAATCCGTTGCCCTAGGGGTAGTAGCTAGCAGAATACTTCAGCTTTATTACTTTTTCCAAAGAAAACTCACTCATCTCAAGAGAAGAAAAATATGAAGCGTTGTCAAAGACCAAACAATCAGGGATACTGAAACAAGTGATAATATTTGAGTTTAGAAAGGTGATTACCTGACTGGTATTGACATTTCTTAGTGCAGTAGCTTCAGACCATCGAGTAAAGTAATATGTGGCTGTCATAATATACTTGTTTTGTTGCGAGTATGGAGGGTTAATAGTACCTATGATATCAAGGCCCCATTGCTGGAAAGGAGAATCTACTGAAACGGGTTGCAAGGGAAAGGCTGATTTTTGTAACCACCCTGATGCTTTCTGAAAAGTGATACATTTACGAAACAAGGCATAGGCATCCCTAAAAATCATGGGCCAGTAATAACCAGCTCTTAAAACCTTATGAGCAGTGTTGTCACCACTAAAGTGACCACCAGCTTCTCCTGCATGGAACTCAAGCAAGACTTTTTCGGCTTCGTCTTTCTCGAGACAGCGAATCAGTACGCCGTCAAAATTCTGACGAAACAGTACACCGTTAACTAGATGAAAGGAGGCGGACTTTAGTCTTAATGCTCTTCTTTTGGTAGGGTCAAGGTGATGGGGTGCTGACCCATGTTCAAGACAAAATCTAATATCGTTGTACCAGGGAATAATGAGGTTTTGTGCGCAACAGATCAAACTTTGATCGCTTTGTCCTAGGTTTGACTTATCACTATCTTCTTGTTGTCCTATTTTCGAATCAACAACCAAATTACAAAACCCTTGGCCTCTCACAATCTGAGCTGGGGTGATTTTTAAGTCATACTCCTGCAAGGAGGTGACCCGGTTGGCTCTCTTCTCTCCTAACTCTTTTTGCACTAACAAGTTTCTTACGGCTGGGTAAGGGACAATGATTTTCGTCCTTGACTTCAAAAGATAGGACCGGAAATGCTTAACTGCTTTGAAAACAACGTAGGCTTGCCAATCAACCGTTGGGTAGTTAAGTTCAGCACCTTTGAAAGCAGAGCTCATAAAGGCGATGGGTACTTCGTTGTTATCGGCATTCTTCTGAGTTAGGACGGCGGCATAGGAACGATCAAAGGCAAAAGTATAGAGTGTAAAATCTTGAGAGAAGTCGGGGCTCATGAGAGACGGAGCATCTATTATGGCCTTCTTTATGGCATTAAAAGCTTGATTTTCTGTGGGTCCCCAGTGATATTGGGTCTCTTTCTTAATTAGGCTCTGCAAAGGTCTGACCATTTCAAAGAAGCTGGGGAAAAATCTTCTCATGAAGTTAATTTGGCCTAAGAAAGACTGCATGGATTTTTTGGATGTAGGTGGGGGGAGTTTAGCGATGACTTGATTCCTCTTGGGGTCAATAATAATCCCATCACTAGACACAATGAATCCTAGGAGTTTACCCTGTTCTACTGCAAAGATGGACTTTTTGGGGTTCAAGGAGATGCCGTATTTACGACATCGTAGCAGAACGACTCGTAAGTGAGCTAGATGATCATCTTTGTTTTTAGAATAAATGGTCACATCATCTAAGTAAACTACGATGGAGTGATTGATTAAGCCTCGAAAAGCAATGTCCATTGCTCTCTGAAAGGTAGCACCGGCATTAATCAATCCAAAGGGCATCTTGCGATAAGCATAAGTGCCCCACGGGGTACGGAAGATAGTTTTGAGTTGGTATGGCGGGGAAATCAGGACTTGGTTGTATCCAGAGAAACCATCCAATAGGGATAGCCTCTTGGAACCAGATACTTGTTGAAGGATCTGTTCCATGGGTGGTTCAGGATAGTTTTCTTTGTCAGATGCTCTATTGAGGTTTCAGAAATCGACGCAGAGTCGGATTTCCCCGTTTTTCTTCCGCACTGGGACAAGGTTGGACACCCATTGAGTGTGTCTAACAGGAAAAATTATTTTAGCACTTAGGATTTTATTCAATTCTTTTTGAATGGTCGGTTCTAGTTTAGGGTGCATCTTCCTCAGTTTCTGTTGGAAGGGTAAGGTTTGGGGTTTCATCGGGATGACATGTTGTATGATATTAGGGTCGAACATTTTAAGATCATCATACGTCCATGCAAAAACATCCTTAAATTCTTTAAATAATTTAACAAAAGCAACTTTTTCTTGTCTAGAACATCCCAAGCCTAAGTTAATGCACTGGGGATTTTCATTAGTTCCTAAATTCACTTTTTCATAAGACAACGAGGAACTATTGGTTTTACAATTGACCGTCTTTTTAAATTTATCTTCAAAATCATAAAAATTTTCTAATCTAACTATGGATTTGGGTATGGAATTTACCATGTCCGACAGAGCTTCAGGAGATTTTGGATCAGGTATTACTATAAAATCGTGCAAATTGTCATCGTGTGTGCATTCATCTATCACCGCACCTTGAAAGGTTTCTTCCATGTGCAAAAAGTTAATGATCTGCTGATCATCATCAAATACTCTCCAGTTTGTGATATTGTCAGGAACAGATGGTCGAAACAATAACTCGACGGAGAATGCGTCTGGGGACAAGCCTTCTGCAGGAAGAAGTTTAGAGGCTACATTAGCTAATAGATCTGCTTCAGCATTATTTAATCTAGGAATGGAATTTATATTGAAAGCAGAAAATTTATTCATCAAACTCCATACCTCAGACTGGTAACTTTTGAGATGCGGGGAAAGACGATGTATAGAATCTCTTACCTGTCTAACCACTATTTCAGAGTCGCCAAATACGACCAGGTTTTGAATGTTCATATCTAGATATTTTCTGAGACCTTGTAGTAAAGCCTCGTATTCTGCAATATTGTTAGTACATTCAAATTCTAGTATACAAGCCATTAATGCCTTGCTACCTGCTGGATCGATGATGATGCAGCCTACACCAGCTCCTTCTTTAGACTTAGAACCATCGAAATATAGAGACCAAATTTGGTTTCCATCGGGCTCATGGGATTGTTGCATAGAAGCTGTTGGTTGCATATATGCTACGATCTCGGACTGCTGTTCTGGATTGATGATAGGTGAAGACTCGGCCATGAAATTTCTGAAGAAAGTGTCCATCCCTTGGACTTCGGGTGAATCAATAGAAGGTGTATATGGTTCGTTGGGATCATTCAAATCTGTGACCGTGAACTTAAGGTAGCGCTCACGATTCACCCTGATCTTGTTAAGATTACCGTTCTCTGGAAGCCATAAGTGAGACCAGTCTATTGCGAAGTAACCATGCAGCTTCTCTGACCAGTCCCTGCTTAAAAACAGACCATACACTTCTGGAATATCCACAATGATTATATCAATAACCCGATGAACCTTTGGGTTAGATGATAATCTAATCAATACATTTTTTAGTTCGCCTATAACTTTAACATTCGTCCGATCAAGTTGTATGATTTTTAAATTATATGGTTCCACTTCAACGTTAATCTTTTGGCATACAGACCAAGGAATTACATTGGATGACGCTCCTGAGTCAACCATACAATTATGCACATTTCTGTTGAAAATCTTGAAAGTTAAAATAAAAGGAGGTACATTTTTGTGAGTAATAGGAGTAGTAGTTTGTGGCTTCTTACTCGCAATTTCTAATGCTACTTTATCTACATTATTTACATTATTTACATTATTTACAGGGACTACAGGAAGGCTTCCTTTATCTTTAGAATCAGGATTATTTTTAGTGGAAGTCTTCTGTGGAACTTCGCTTTGCACAACCTTGTTACTACTTGAATTACCATTCTTGTCGTTCTCTGAAATATTTTGCAACATCTTTTGTAACAAAAATGGAAACTTCAACAACTCATAAATAGAGATGTTAGCCCTTAAATTTTTAATATCTTCAACAACATCATAATCTAAGTTGGGGTTCACATTACTTTGTTTAGTCTCAGCTGATTTAGATGGCTTTGGAGGTGAAGTTGTAGTATTTTCGGTAGAAGGTTTGTTTGCTATCTTAATCCTAGTATTATAAGGGTGAACAGTCTCGAAGTTAGCTTGAAAGATGTTGTCTAAGAAGTGTCCAAAGATGTTTGGAGAAGACTCTTCTTCTTGAACCATTTCTTGTTCAACTACCTCCTGAGGGGTCTCATGGGGTATCAAGTTATCTTGGGCTTCTAGAATTGTTTGAAGGGTACATTGCAAATTTTCTAGATTTAAGCCTTCAGGGTTTGAATTAGGTCTGTTGGTAGGAAAAGGCTTTTACAAAGGGGGTTTGTAGGGTCCTTTACTCGAGGAAGCTTCTTCAGTCGACCTTTTTAAGTCTATAACTTGATTCGACAGTTTTTGAACAACTTTAGTTAAATTTTCCAAATCAGAGTTTTCAGGTTGTGTTTTGCTTTGTGTAGGTCTGGGGAGAATTTCAATCTTCTTTATGGAAGAAGAACTAGTTTCGGCATCGTCGCTAGAAGAGTCTTTAAGACTAAGTATGTCCTTTTCAATCTAGTTGGCCTCCTCGAAGGCCTCTAACAACGTGGCTTTCTTGGATCGTTTAACCCAAATAGCTATGCTTTGATGTAAAGATTTAGTGTAGTAAGTTATTATAAGACTCTCAGGAGGCATGGAGTCTGCAGGGATTCGATTTTTAAGTGTCAAGAATCTTTGATTAAAATATTTAACTTTTTCTTTTGGATTCATTTTTAAGCTAGAAAGGTCCATGACTAAGACTTTTGGAGGCTTACCGTCTTCAAATGTTTCCAAAAAGCATGACTCAAACTTTTCCCAAGACACGATGGTATGGGGTTGTTGGGCAAAGTACCATGTTGATGCATTACCCTCGAAAGTATAAGGGAACAACCTATAGATAGCATCTTCATGTTCGACATTGCGGAGTCTAATGGCTAACATAAAATTTTTAATATGATCTTCAGCTATCTGTTTCGAATCAGGATCAAACATGGGAAGCCATTTCTTCAGGTGCTTAGGTAAAGGGTGTTGGGCTCCAGGTACAACTACAACATCCTGATCAAGCCAAGGTCTAGCAGGGTTGTTCTGATTTGCCATTGGGGTAGTGGGTGTGGAAGGCTGAGAAGGTGAATTGCCTTTGTCAGAAGAATATCCTCCAGAAGAGGAAGGAGATGAGGGAGGTGGTGAAGGAGGTATCCCAGATCCTCCTGCAGTAGGATTTGGATCTGTAGGATTCACAGTGAGGTTAGTGTCACCTAATTGTTCTCTGATATCAGAGAAGTCCAAAGGTTGACCCCACGGACGGTTTGGTTGCCCAAGATGAGCTAAGGAACTATGTTTTTTAATAAGAGATTGATGGACAATCTCTTGTATGTCACCACCTATAGGATTAGGGGTTGCCGGCTCAACTGTGATCTGAGGATCGTCGGTTGAAGTAGTTGCTATTTGAAGGGGGATATTATCGTGTGAATGGATTCTGGTCACTATAGGTGATCGGTTTGGGGGGGAGGAGTCTTGCGACCACCTCATACCATTAATTAAGTTCAGGCCCTCCTTCTAGCGCCATTTGTTGACGAACGAAATCGACCGTCCGTCAACTGAGAGAGTGGAACCGGTCTGGGGTTGTCTAATAACCCAAGCCGTTTGGGATGAACCACCCTGACGGGTTTAGCGGCTCCATTAGCCGATCTAAGGTCCTAAGAAAACAAAAAGAAAACTAATCTAAACTAACTAATCTAACTAA
>SNQJ01S0020895.1:56828-77750 GCA_010110895.2 Picea sitchensis
GAATCGGAGACCTCACTCAAGACGATAGGGTTTGGCTCAACAGGGGGTTTTGGCTTGTTCCTTGCCATCCGAGAAATGAGCCGGGCATTTCTTTTCCCTTTAGCATTTGCAGTGAGGTTTCCCTTGGGCTTTTTGTTCATGGGCTTTTTGCTAGCCTCTACACTCTTAGTTCGAGTGTCGAGTAGGTCGATAGGAGGGTTAGTCAAGGGTTTAGGCAGTAGGAGGTGTAAGGGTATAGGCAGTTCAGCCTTAGTCTCAGTTACCACAGGTTTATCAACCTGTACAGGGTCGGTGTCTTCAAAGCCATTACGGGGTATGAAAGCCTTCCAACTGTCACCAAGCAAATTCAACTGATAAACAACGATGAGCTTAATAAGCCCATGATGAAACAAGCTGTTGTCAGCCCTGTGTCTCTTAAACTTTTTAGACATCTTATACAAGCTCCGATGAAAATAGAACGACATGTTTAGAGGATACCCTATAAAAATCATCAATAGACGCAGTTGGTAGAGGAAGACTAACCCGTATCAACCTTCGCAGGTCACAAACTGCTTGATTATCATTAATAAATCATGCCATCATTGTTTAAGCATAGTCACGGGCATACCTCTATCACAGGAGGTGATTTTGCGCGATTGAAACAACAATGTGCACGGCACTTCCTCGACCTTGCAATTCTTAAACCAACGATGTCCAGAAGGAGCTAACCCCGTAGCCGAGCTGATGAACTGTTCATCAATCTCTAACTGTACATCGCCTACCTTGGCTCAACAGCCATCGAAGGTCATAGAAAACTGTCGTGCTACACAGAGGTTAAAACCCTCAAATCGTTTCACGAAGGTAAGCCATCCACTGTCTGCCAAATCTTGGCAGGCATTGTCAAACATTAACAGGGCCTGGTTGCCATTGGGTTTGACTCGCACAACGGGTGCCATGGGGTCGAATGCATGGTAAGGGAAGGGTTCGAATTCACCAACACACACAGTAACAAAGCTACCCAAACCAACAGCAATGAACGAGCAAAAGGGGGTAAGCATAAATGCACGCATGCGAAGGTGGTGGAGTCTGCCATGCATAATATTCAATACACCATTAAAACCACCAATTTACATAGTTGTTTACTCCATAATAATAGTTCAACCATTAAATCACGTGTACAACCAATGAAATGAAATGTGTATACAAAGGCACGCGAGCATTATACCATAATGTTCAAACATCCGACGTATAATCAAAACCCAAAATTAACTATGTGCCAATGTATATAATCAACCAAGGTGCCGAACAATATTCATATAATTGACAAGCCAAAAGATATAAAAAGATTAACATAAGGGTCATATCATATATATATATAAATTTAATCAAACCCTCATGCATTTCATAGAATCAATGATCAGGCAAGTCATATAAAGTGCAAATCCAAACGCTAAATGCCTTCAATAAAACCAAGTTATACAATCAATCGAAGTATGCGAACCGATCAAAGGATATTGCCAGTCGTGTAATGATCAATGAAAGGTAAGCGCAATAGGCATAATGACAAAAGAAATATCCATAGTTCAGATAATGATCAAAAAACAACTTCGAAAGGAGAAGTTTTTCACGCTTACAGTCATGAAAAATTAACGAAGACAAAAGTGTAAATGTCGCAAGAAATGAAAATGAAGTCTATTTGAAAAATACGACGAAAACTTAATGTTTGCAAGACATAGGTGTAGGCAACTTATAGGATAATAGAAAAAAGTGAATTGGCTGCCAACACATTGCTATATTAATAAACATTGACTTCATCAATATTTATTTCCATAATTGCTTATTTTAATATCAGATAGTCTAATGAAGTACTAACCCATTGAATATAGCTTGCATATATTGGTTTGTTGTTGCTTTGTTCCAGGCAGGTGTTTTCCTTTGGGGCTTCACTTCATTATTGGTTGTTTAGCCGGGACAATCTGTTTTGGTGGTGACCTGTGAAAGGGAAACTTTACCTTTGTCCTTTTAAACTTTTGCCTCTTCAAAACTCCAGGTTACCGAGGATGTCTCCCTTGGGCCTAACCTCCCTAAAGAGAAAGAACCTCCCATCGTGGTGACATTGGGTGGGATAGGTTCATGTTACGCCAGTTTGGCCTTCTATCTTATAGCCATTTGACCTAGCTACAAACTGTGTGATAACATGGCCAACACCCATAAATATGTCAGATGTCAGATCTTTTATGGGATTAGCCTGCTACTACAGAAGGTTCATAGTAGGGTTCTCTAAGATTGCTCATCCCTTCACTTCTTTGCAAAAGAAAGGAACTAAATTTGAATGGACACTCAAGTGTGAAAATAATGTTAATGTGTTGAAGGAATTACTTACTAGTGCACCTGTGTTAAAGATTGTTGACCCAAATGAAATTTTTGTGGTATGTACAGACACTTGTAAGGAAGGACTTGGGGGAGTCCTCACGTAAAATGGACATGTCATTGGATCTGAGTCCAAAAATATTAAGGAACATGAGAGGAACTATGCCACGCATGACTTGGAACTTGCTACCATTGTTCACGCCTTGAGGATGTGGAGGCATTATCTCATGGGGAAGAAATTTGAATTAAGAACAGACCACATTGGACTGAAGTATCTTTTTGAACTGCCAACCTTGAATGCCAGGCAAACTGGATGGCTGGAATTTTTAAGTGAGTATGACTTCGATATCAAGCATATTAAGGGAAAGGAGAATATAGTTGTCGATGCACTTAGTAGGAGAGTTCATCTCATGCATGTTACTGCTGTCAGTATGCATCAGTCAGATTTAAAGAGCATAATTTTAGATGGTCTTGTTACAGATCAGCATTACCTACAGGTAAAGGAAAACTTATAGCAAGGAGATGCACAACAGAAAATAAAGGAGTATGAGATAAAGGAAGATGGATTACTCATGCCTAAAAATAGAATCTATGTTCCTAATTCCGGAGAACTGAGGAATTGGTACTGAAGGAAATGCATGATGTTCCTTATGTTGGACATCCCGGTTACCAGAAGACAATTACAACAGTAAGAAGCTAGTTCTTTTGGTCGAGAATGAAGAAGGATGTTGCTGATTACATCGCTCGATGTATGGAATGTCAGAAGGTGAAGGCTGAGCATAGGCACCCAATGGGTTTGTTGCAACCATTGCCAATTCTAGAGAATAAATGGGAAATGATCACCATGGATTTCATCATGGGATTACCCAGAACGAATAAGAAACATGATTCAATCATGGTGGTGGTTGACAAGTTAACAAAGGCTACTCATTTTGTGCCTGTGAAGACAACACATACAACAACTAATATTGCAGAAATTTTCATGAAAGAAATTGCAAGGTTGCATGAGATACCTAGAACAATCATCTCGGACAAAGATACGCAGTTTACCTCCAATTTTTGGAGGGGATTGTTTAAAGGATTTGGCACAAATCTAAACTTTAGCACAACATATCATCCCCAGAAATATGGGAAAATAGAGAGAGTCAATCGAATAATTAAAGACATGCTAAGAATGTATGTGATGGATAAGCCATCTAAGTGGGAAGATTACTTACACTTGGATGAGTTTTCATATAATAATGGGTATCAAGCTTCATTGAGAATGAGCCCATTCGAAGCCTTGTATGGTAGGAAATGCAAAACTCCAGTGAGTTGGGACAACCCAACAGATAGAGTGGTACTTGGGCCAGAGTTGCTCAAGGACATGGAAGACCAGGTGGTCAAGATTAAGCAGAATTTAAAGATAGCTTAGGATAGACAGAGAGTTTATGCAGACAAGAAAATGATAGCTAGAGAATTTAAAGTAGGGGAGCATGTACTTTTGAAAGTGAAGCCCAAGAAAATCTCTTTGAAATTGGGGAGTTGTACAAAGCTGGCAGCCAGATTCTGTGGTCCATTTGAAATATTGGACAGAATAGGGCCAGTTGCATACATGCTTGCATTGCCTGCTTCCATGAATTTTCATAATGTATTTCATGTATCTTTACTAAAGAAATATGTACATGATCCTAACCATGTTATTGATTGGCATCTGATTCAGGTAGAGACGGAGGGATATTTTTAGGTTCAACCAGTACGGGTATTGGACAGAAAGGTAAAAATGCTCTGAAATTGAGTTATAGAGCTGGTAAAATTTGAGTGGACCTGCTACAGCCCTGAAGATGCTACCTGGGAGCATGAAGATGCCATGCGGGCAGAGTACCCACGGATTTTTGAATAAATTTGAGATTTTGACCTTTGTTTTGTATATGCACTGAGGATAGTGCCAAAATAAGGGGGAGGGGATGTAACACCCCAGGTTTTGAAACCCCATTTTAAATAATGTATTGTTACAATGCTGAGAGGCCAGAGTGCCCAAACAATTATTAAAAGGCCAATGGCCCAAGACATGTAATGTTTTTATCATTATTAATAATAAATACATCATTGGCTACTAGACAGACAAGGACTAGAGTTATAGGGGGCTATGATTCCACAAGAGAGGGGGATTGAGAGGCTAAATGTTTATTCCTATGTTAATTAACTTTTTTCCTAAAGGGGGGGATCGGTTGCCTGAGCTTCTTGGGGAGGCCAGGAAGTTCTTGATTTCCCCACGAGCATACTTAAACCCACCCCTGGACCAATTGTGGGGTCGGTCATTGGCTTGTTCGCTCCATCACCTTTGTGTTACCTCATTCATGCCCTCACGCACTCCCATTCACTTACCTCCTCCATCCATCCTCACCTGCGTATTGGTCTCGAGAAGGGGGACCAAAGTGAAACGGATTTAGCCACAAGATAGTTGGATGTAGTGGTCGTTGGTGTGATCCAATCATTCCTTGAGGCCTGCATGTATGAGATGCAGTGGCCTATGTCTAGCATGGATCATAGCTGCAAGTCCTAAGAGTTCCAGCATTGAGATTCTGGACCAGTTGCGCTGGAGGCCCAAATAAGGAGAAGGCCTACCTAAGGGACTGCATGGCAGAGAAAGGTGGAGGTTCATTCTCTCGAGTGGTGCAAGATGGGTAGAAGAGAGATGGGTACATGGATTGTTGTGAGTGTTGGGAAGCCTGTGAGCACTTGAGAGCTGACTGGTTTGCGAAGCCAAGTTCACTCTGGAACCGTCCTTGTGGATTCATAGCCCTGACTCGGGGGTGACGATGTTGTTGAGATTTGGAGCAGTAGTGTCTACGGTTGGGTGGAACGTCCTTGGTCTGTAGCTAGTTGGTGTCATATTTCATAAAGATAAGTGCTCTCTGTTGTGATATTATTATCTATGTATGAATGTGTTTCTGTTGTATATTTAATTATAGTAAATTGTATCTTTAGAACATGCATGTTTGTTGGATATTGTTGTGCATGTCCTTAATTCTCTTAACTTATGCATCTTTATTAAACAAAGAAGGTATCGGTATGAGAAAGAAGTCCAAGGGTGGGCTTGCAAGTACCATACCCTGGCCTGTGGCTAGTTGGGTATGTTACAAGAACACTTGCAGCATATTCAACAAGTTTTGCACACTCTATGACAACACAAGCTATATGCCAACTTGAAAAAATGTTCATTGGCATGGACAGGGTCTAGTAGCTAAGCTACATTCTTGATGAGCATGTAGTGCATGTGGATCCAACCAAGATCTAGGTCATCCGTTACTGGCCATCCCCAACCATGCTCACTGAGCTTCGGAGCTTCTTAGGCCTTGTCAATTTCTATCACAGGTTCGTGTTGGGATTCTCCCATATTGCATGGGGCCTCAGCCAAGTAACCAAGGGTGGTGGTAAGGAAAATTTTGTGTGGGCCATGTCTCAACAACAAGTGTTCGATGATTTGAAGCAGCGCTTGTGCTCAAACCCAGTGCTTTCATTACCTGACCTGCAACAACCCTTTGAGATTGAGACAAATGCTTCAGACTATGATGTGGGGCAGTTCTCACTCAGCACGACCACCCTGTGACCTATAATAGTGAGACACTATTGAATTTTGTACGTAAGTACCCTACTTACGACAAAGAAATATACTCCATTTTGCAAGCCTACCGCCAGTGGAGGCATTACATTCTCGGGAAGGAGACAGTCATCCACATTGATCATAAGTCGATGTAGTTCATGCATACACAAGGAAAATTACAGAATGATCGCCACTAGAAGTGGTTCACATACTTGCAACAGTTCCACCTCAACATCAAGTATAAGACAAAAAGTACCAACCGTATCATTGATTTCCTCAACCGACCTCCAGTCACGGCACTCACCACGATGCTAGAATATTGTGGCCAGAAGACCTTCAGATGGCCCCACCTCTATGAGAAAGATCCTAACTTCGCCACCACCTACCAGATGTTGGGCCCAAACACAACTGTCACTAATTTCCGTCTTCAGAACGAGTTGTTATGTCATCTAGGCCATCTCTATGTTCCATCAAGCAAGAGAGCAAAGATGATTTGGGAATCCCACTACAGTTGTGTGGCAGGGCACTTCGGTGTAAAAAAGATAGTGGCAGTGTTGCAACAACATTTCTACTCACCGAAACTTCGATAGGATGTCAACAAGTATATTAGGTCTTGCACTACCCGTGTTATTGCTAAACCGAACACTAAGAAACAAGGCATGTACACCTATCTTCCTACTCCTGACAGGCCCTAGGAATCCATCTCAATGGACTACATGTCGGGCCTTCCAACCAAGCGAAGAAATGACTGTGTTTTTGTGGTTGTTGATCGCTTTTCCAAGATGGTGATTATGACCGCCTGCAAGAAGAAAATCACAACGAAGGCCACTGCTAAACTCTTCTTTGAACAAGTGTGGGTGCATTTTGGGATACCAAAAACCATTATCTCATATCGAGACAGTCGATTCCTCAGCATATTTTGGTCGATCCTCTGGTCATTGTTGGACACCAAGCTCACCAAATCCACTGCCTTCCACCCTAGACGGATGGCCAAACCGAGGTCTTCAACTGGATGATCGTGCATATCCTATGCATGTACAATACCAAGCATCCCCACACATGGGATGAGAGTCTTCCCTATGTTCAACACATCTACAACAGAGCCATACATAGCTCAACCGACCACAACCCCTTTCAGGTGGGGTTGGGATTTCAACCATTGGGTCCCATGGATGTTGCACTAGCCCTTGTGACTGCCTAGGAAGACTCGTCCCATGCTCAAACTAAAGCTGGAAAATCCACCTGGTTCATTGAGTGGATCCAATACATCTACCAATAGGTTCAAGATATTTTACAGAAGTCCAATGCCAAGTACAAGCAGTGCCATGATCAACACCAGGTGCCACACAAGTTTCAGGTGGGAGACAAAGTTTGGTTGCACTTGTAGAAAGAAAGCCTTACAGGGCCCCATGGAAATCTCCATCCACTTTTTTATTGACCTTACACCATCACCAAGGTTGTGGGCGACAATGTTTTTGAGCTCAACATTCCCCACTTCTTTGGCTTGCACCTAGTGTTTAATATGGATCTTCTTCGGTCATATTTTCCACCATTATTGGACACCTCAGAAATAACATAACAGTTGAAACCAACAGAGCTCAACCCTGACTGCATGGAACAAAAATCCACAGATCAGATCATGGACACAGGTCAAAGGCACTTGCCAGTAGAGCATCTAGCTTTATCAGGTTGTCAAAGCAGGGCAACTCCTGCACCAAGGCAAGTGGCTCGCCAAGGCCAAATTCTGCAAAAATTTCCTCATCTTATGGGGGATCTCAATGTAATGGATACCATTTCTTTCTAAGTGGGGAGGATTGATCCAGGTAGATATAAATGGCCACCTACATATTCCATCTGTCTCATCTTAGCAATTTTTCAGTTTGACAGTTTTTTCGTATTTTTTAGGTCCTGAACTTATGAGGTTGTTTTGAGGCCCTAAAAAATGTTTTTAGGGATCGTGTTGGACACACCGACCACATTGATAAGGGGGGTGAATCAATGTAGGACCCTTTTTCAAACTTCCCTTTAATAAAAACTCCTTAGTTAGCAATCACCATTTACTCATTACATATTTTTGTCATTTATAACCAGTTAAATGTGAACATACATCAACAATATATACCAGCAACAAATATCATCAATAAGTCATCACCACAAGGAACACAAAGAACACAAGATGTACGTACAATTTTATTTTTATTACAGACTACAATCCTTGGGTTATCAACAAAAACTGAATAGAGTTACAACTCCACAAGAGCACCAACTCTATAATGCAAGACTCAGCTTACACAAATCAACACCAACTGAGAAGAGGAATCAATTCTCAACAGATACCAATCTATCAACAGGTATGCGACCTATCAGTAGTGCAACACGCGTATGTACGTGCCCAACTAGTAGTACAACTCACGTATGTACGCAGTCAGTTTGTACTACAACCTGTGTATGCCTTGTGAGTATTTAGGGTTTTTTCTTCATGAAAAACTCATATCCTCTGCAGCCTTCATTCACATCCACTTATGTCTTTCATTGTACCATAACCAATCTCAACACATCCATACTCTCCAACAACTTATTCATGCTCCTCAACCATACAATATGAATGTTGCTTAATCATGCATAAGCAACCATCATACTATAACAACCATATCAATACTGAAACATCAGAGTGCTTCTCATTCTATCAATCACCCAACATAAACCATATCACAACAACCATACCAAGAATGTCTTAAGAATTCACCATAAAATAAGCAAGAGTATCCATCAATACAACTATGTAACCATACTAGAGTTTCTATGGTAGATTTGAGCTCGTAGAATGCAGATTTGGAACCTACTTCACCCTTCAAGAGCTTGACACCAGCTCACACTCAAGTCTTCATGACTTCCACCAACTATACATGCTATGTCCTCCTTTAGCTTGTGTGTGTACACGCTCTGGCTCACTGCAGCCTGTGTATGTATGCACTCTGGCCCATTGTTGCTCATGTACTCCTTCAGAAATTAGGGTTTCTTAACTTTTGAAACTTTCACAGTCAATATCTCAGACTTACGGAAACTTTGATGCATCCATGAGATCGTCCAGTTAATCTCTCTCTCAGAATGGATCTTCAAGATATGCTTAAGAGATGTTCTACACAAGAGACCCTTGCCTCTTATTTATACTCTCCAAGTAGCTTCCTTAGAATCATCTTCTAACCCACTTTGTCCACATAGACACTTTGTCCACATAGTCACCTATGTCCAACTCTGCCACTTGTCCATATATCCAATAGCCACTTGACCACTTAACCCACTTTTCTCATTTTAGGGTTAACCTTCTTATAACCACTTTCCATAATTAGAAAGTTCTCCATTACTTTATTATTTAAATAATCTTCCTTGACTTTGCCACTTCAATTTAAATAATCATCTTTAACTTTCTCACTTCTCTTTATTATTTAAATAATCCTCCTTCTTTGCAAGCACTTTGACTCCTTTGACCTTTTGGGGCTTCAAGCCAACATATGAGGGTCCTCCAACTTCGTAAGGCCATAACTCTCAAACCGTGAGGAGTTACGTGACGCTCCACATACCACCGGAAATGGCATGAAAAGCACTATCCATCTAGGATAGTTTCACTGACAAATTCATTGATATTCATATCATTATTCCACAATTAAGCATGGGCTCTCTAACCATACTTCTAGGATAACTCAATCGCAAAGCATCTTCCCGTGAGGGCTTTCACCATAAGGGGACCACTTTGGAGTTCATCCATTTGTACTCCTTATCAATCATGATAAGATAATAATGAGTCATCTTTACATCAATCCAACTATTCATCATATATCAATGAAACCACATCGATCCATCTTCATCTATGCATCGTATATCAATGCAACTCATTGATCCATCTTCATCTATGCATTATATATCAATGACAACTCATTGATCCATATTCATCTATGCATCATATATCAATGAAAACTCATTGATCCATCTTAATCTATGCATTATATATCAATGACAACTCATTAATCCATCTTCATCTATGCATCATATACCAATGACATCTCATTGATCCATCTTCATCTATGCATGACATCATATGACTATGATTCTACTTGACATCAATCCATTCACATCAAGGACAATACATATTACATCAATATGATATGACAAGACATTGTTCCTTTGACATCAATCAATTTACATTAATGACAACATGATCCAACAATCTCCCCCTTTGGCATTGATGGCAATACCATCATTGATGTAAACACCAATCATTGATGCAAACATGTAGACAAGGCATTGCTCTACATCAATAGTCATCTCAATCACATCAATGTGACTATCTCTCCCCCTTTGAAATCAATGGAAAAGGGTCATTCTCCCCTTGGGGCTTCTCCCCCCTTCTTGGACTCTCTTGGGGTTGCTCCCCCTATCTGAATGCTTTTGATATTCCTCTGAATAATATCTCCCCTTTTGAACAAGGGATATCATTATGATGTAATGTTGAAGATATATCGCTCATGCTTCACTTCTGACCATCGCTCTCCCTAGAACTATGCCTCTGTGCTCTTTCTCCAAGTATAGGGCTCCTTTTCCAAGTATTTATCTTTGCATCTGATAAATCTCTCCTCCTGGAATCATGGGAAGAAGAATGACTCTCCCTATGGGTATGTCTCCCCCTATATTCTCTACAATATAAACAATATTCTACCACTGCAATATACTTCTGCTGCAAATGCTACTGCTCAACCAGAACATAGATCAACTTCTCTTTCTATGACGATCCTTGGACCTATCCATGCATCAAACGCGTTCCATACCTTACATCACGAGGAAAAATATATGTCGACAATGAATAGAGAATTATGAACAAAACATCAACCAAGTACATCATGTGCAAACCATGCACAATACCCATGTACATCAACCATGTACATCAATACCATATCATATTCCATAAGATATCATCAATGGAGTGCATTAACCATATTCCTCTACCAACATGCCAACCATGTGCCTCAAAAAAGTGTCATATGACTCATGATATGCCTCTACCAAGAACCAAGTGCCACAATCATGTATCTTAATCAATGAAGTGTCTCAACTATATCATCCATACATCGACAAGCGCACCAAACATGTATCACCACTTGTACCAAGCAAGTGCATCAACCATAGATCAAGCTATGACTCATCAATGATGTACAATATGACCACCTCATCAACTCATCAACTACATGTCTCACTATGTAGCCCATCCTCATGCCAAATGCATGCACCAAGATATCCAACAAATATGCTTCCAATAATACATCATAAGATATATCAATGAAACTCAAATATGTACCAGCTATGTACCCCAACAAATTAGCCTCAACCTCCATTCACTACAACAAATACTAAGCATCTAATAATACATGCACTAGAAGTGTGCCTCAATAGATCAATGATATCTCTAGCTAGCATCATCATGATATATCTCATAACAAAAGTGTCATAACTTCACTGTCATAACCATCATTGTTCATCAGCAGGAAAGTGTCTCAAATCCACACTCTAGGGTTAGTACCATGCATCCAAGATGGACTTTCAACACTCAACCATATATCACTACGATACATACAACAATTATGTATGCCAACATGTAATCATGAAACTTGCAACAAACCATGTCAGATCCTGCAACAAACCATGTCAGACCCTACAACACAAGTTATACCATCATACCATGCTGCAAATCATATGCATAACCTTTTCCCCAAGGATTTACCACAGATACGTGGTATGTTGCATAGACAACTCACGTATGTACGCGACCTATTCATAGGTCAGATAGCGTATGTAAATGACTGTTACCATTGTAACCCGTGTATGCTTCTAAAGATGAAAAACTTGAGCTTCCCTTAAGGCTTCCATTTTGTTCTGACTGTTCAATTTTCTTCACCCACTTCTGAAGGTGTCCCGGCTTCTCAGAACTTGAGCTCTGAGCTTCCATCTTTTCAAAAATGTCTTCCTTCATAACTTCATGCCTTCTTCTAGTCATGCTACATGAAGTCATCATCATGGACTTTCTTCTTGTGTTCCATCAATCCTGGGATTTGTGACCAAATCCACTACAACTGTAGCATCTCATGGTGTGACAATGAGCAACAATGTGTCCTACTTGATCACATCTCCAACACCTTAGGGTGTTATGAAATCTTTCATTATCTCTCCTTGCCTAAAATCTGCATTCCAAATCTTTTTGACCATATTCATTACATGAGTAACAGTGACCATGAAAAACATTTTCATACCTTTGCTTTGGTGACCATCTTGAAGGTGTCTCTTGTCTTTGAGGTGTAAAGATGGCTTCTTGATGTCTTCCTTGCTTTGTTCTTTCCTTCTCTTGTGTAGATGGTTGACTTGCAACATTATTTCCATCCTTTGAGAATGAGGGAATTACCTCATGCTTCTGTGAGGTGCTTGCTTTAATATGTGTAGCTTCTTTCTTGTATCTAAGACCTGATTTATAATTTGGTGATCTTTGACTATCCACGATCTCGTTCAAGATGGTTGAACTATTCAAGAATTTGTTTGACTTCTCTACTTTCTTTCTAAGATCAACAACTTCAGCTTCCAATTTATGACATGACTCTTCATTTTCATTTACTTGATTATTTAATAGTTCCTCTATCCTTTTGGCTTCTTCAACTTCGGTCTTGAGATGGGCATTGACTTTAAGACTTTTGCTAATCTCATCATCTACCTTCTTATTTTCTTCTTTTTCATTCTTTAGTCTTTTGATCTCTTCTTCTTTTTCTTCTAATTGAGTCTTTTTACTTTCTTCTTGTTCCTTGAGCATTTCCTTTAACTTCAAGATATGCCTTTGATTCTTTTCAAGAAACTTTTTAGTGTTATCAAAAAGATATCTATATTCTATGTAACAATGGTCATAGTTGTATTCAAATAGACCCCATTCAACTTTCTTTTTAAGCTCTGATAGTTCTTCTTCTACTTCTTCCATGGGATAGCTATCATTTGAATCTACACAAACTATCTCTATATCATCATCATCTTTTGAAATATTGCAATCAGGGGTTTTTGGAAATTCTTTACCTTAATTGATCTTGATGGAATTGTCTTCAAGGTCTTCCTTTTTGCCAACATCATCACATTTAGAATTATTGCAATTTGAGGATTTTGGAGATTCTTTACCTTCATTGTTCTTGATGGAGTTGTCTTTAGTGTCTTCCTTCTTGATTTGGTATATTTCCTCTAGCTTTAGCCATAGATCCTTGGCAGAAGTGCATTGTTCCATGCTCTTTTTGATAGAACTTGAGAGTCCACTAAGTGTAACGACCCTAATTAGATAAATGCTTAAAGATTACAAAGTAAAATTAATTAAAGAAAATAATTGTGATTAACTAAGTAATAATTTAACTACAGGTCACATTTAATGACCTGAGAAATAGATTTAAGAGATCAATGAGAAATGTTATAAAATGGTTGCGTATGTAGAGAGGGAGGGAGGAATCCCGAGAAGATAAAACATTGAAGGGGGACGAAGGACGGAGGACGGAGGGTGGTTGGAGTAGTAACTGCATGAGTTGACGAAGGAGGAATAAGGGAAAGGGGAAAGGTTGATGGGAGGATCATTCGACGGAGGATGGATTTTTTAGAGGACTATGACATTTGTTGTGAGAAGAGAGTTTTCGGGTTGTGACTTTTGATCAGTTGAGACGCCGAGTTGCTGGAGGTTTTGGGCACGGGGGCCAGGATATCCGTAGATATCCTGGAGCTAGGTAGTTTTCCTAGTTGGCAGGGAGGACAGTAGTTTTGGGCAGTTATTTTCTTGTTTGTGGCAGGATTGATCTGTGTATCAGGTAGCAGGAAGGCAACAGGAAGGCAAAGAGGCAACAGAAATTAGCATCAGAACCAGGTAGCAGCAAGGCARCAGCAAGGCAAAGAGGCAATAGAAATTAGCATCAGAACCAGGTACTTGTTAAGTTATGTATTTATTTCATTCTGCCATGAAATCAGTTTGTATTGATAAATCTAAGATACTGAAATTGATGTTATGAAAATCAATATTATGCTAGGAAGTTATTGTTTCAGTTTACGAAATAAATTGTTTATGAAATTAATGATGTTTAGAAATATTAGGTTGTTACACTAAGAATGGTCTTGAGAGCCAATGCATCATTCTTCTTTTCTTCCCTTTGAGCTGCAAACTTTGACTTGTTCTTCAAAGGAACCGATCCACCAATAGTTTATTTCCAAACATGTGCTCCTATTTCCTTCAAATGCACTTTCATTTCTATTCTCCATGTAGAATAATTTTCCTCATCAAGGATTGGAACTTCATCATCCATTTGTGTGTCCATGGATCTCCTCCAAGCTTGTTAAGGCTTATAGTAAAGGCCTGCTCTAAATCGAATTGTTGGACACACCGACCACACTGAGAGGGGGGGTGAATCAGTGTAGGGCCCTTTTTCAAACTTCCCGTTCACAAAAACTCCTTAGTTAGCAATCACCATTTACTCATTACTTATTGTTGTCATTTATAACCAGTTAAATGTGAACATACATCAACAACATATACCAACAACAAATATCATCAACATGTCATCACCACAAGGAACACAAAGAACACAAGATGTATGTACAATTTTATTTTTATTACAGACTACAATCCTGGGGTTATCAACAACAATTGAATAGAGTTACAACTCCACAAGAGCACAAGCTCTATAATGCAAGACTCAACTTACACAACTCAGCACCAACTGAGAAGAGGAATCAATCCTCAACAGATACCAATCTATCCACAGGTACGTGACCTGTCAGTAGTGCAACACGTGTATGCACGCGCCCTACTAATAGTACAACTCGTGTAAGTATGCGGTCAATCTATACTACAGCCTGTGTATGCCTTATGAGTATTTAGGGTTTTCTCTTCATGAAAAGCGCAGATCCTCTACAGCCTTCAATCACATCCACTTATGTCTTTCACTGTACCATAACCAATCTCAACACATCCATACTCTCCAACAACTTACTCATGCTCCTCAACTATACAATATGAATGCTACTTAATTATGCATAAGCAACCAGTATACTATAGCAACCATATCAATACTGAAACATCAGAGTGTTGCTCACTCTATCAATCACCCAACATAAACCATATCACAACAACCATACCAAGAATTCCTTAAGCATTCACCATACAATAAGCAAGAGTATCCATCAAGACAACGATGTAACCATACCAGAGTTTCTATGGCAGATTTGAGCCCATAGAAGAAGATCTGGAATCTGCCTCACCCTTCAAGAGCCTGACACCAACTCACACTCAAGTCTTCATGACTTCCACCAATTATACGCTCTCTGTCCTCTTTCAAATCGCGTGTGTATGCGCTCTGGCTCACTGTAGCACATGTATGTATGCGCTCTGGTCCACTGTTGCTCGCGTACCCGTTCAAAAACTAGGGTTTCTGAACTTTCAAAACTTTTGTCGTCAAGATCTCAGACTTACAGAAACTTTGATGCNACTTCCACCAATTATACGCTCTCTGTCCTCTTTCAAATCGTGTGTGTATGCGCTCTGGCTCACTGTAGCACATGTATGTATGCGCTCTGGTCCACTGTTGCTCGCGTACCCGTTCAAAAACTAGGGTTTCTGAACTTTCAAAACTTTTGTCGTCAAGATCTCAGACTTACAGAAACTTTGATGCATCCATGAGATCCTCCAGTCAATCTCTCTCTCAAAATGGATCTTCAAGATATGCTCAAGAGATGTTCTACACAAGAGACCCTTGCCTCTTATTTATACTCTCCAAGTAGCTTCCTTAGAAGCATCTTCTAGGCCACTTTGTCCACATAGTCACCTATGTCCAACTTTGCCACTTGTCCATATATCCAATAGCCACTTGACCACTTAACCTACTTTCATCATTTTAGGGTTAACCTTCTTATAACCACTTTCCATAATTAGAAAGTTCTCCGTTACTTTATTATTTAAATAATCCTCCTTGACTTTGTCACTTAAATTTAAATAATCCTCTTTGACTTTCTCACTTCACTTTATTATTTAAATAATCATCCTTGTTTGCAAGCACTTTGACTCCTTTGACCTTTTGGGGCTTCAAGCCAACATATGAGGGTCCTCCAACTTCGTAAGGCCATAACTCTCAAACCGTGAGGAGTTATGTGATGCTCCACATACCACCAGAAATGGCATGACAAGCACTATCCATCTAGGATAGTTTCACTAATCTTGATCTCATTATTCCATAATTAAGCATGGGTTCTCTAACCATACTTCTAGGATAACTCAACTGCAAAGCGTCTTCCCGTGAGGGATTTCACCATAAGGGGACCACTTTGGAGTTCATCCATTTGTACTCCTTATTAATCATGATAAGACAATAATGAGTCATATTTACATCAATCCAACTATGCATCATATATCAATGAAACCACATCGATCCATCTTCATCTATGCATCATATATCAATGACAACTCATTGATCCATCTTCATCTATGCATCATATATCAATGACAACTCATTGATCCATCTTCATCTATACATGACATCATATGACTATGATTCTACTTGACATCAATCCATTCACATCAAGGACAATACATATTACATCAATATGTTATGACAAGACATTGTTCCTTTGACATCAATGACAACATGATCCAACAACTCGCCACTGTCAAATTGTAGACAAAGTCAGAGTTTGATGGCATAATGTGTAGTCTTCATATAGACCTTTCCAATGGGCTATCATGCGCCTAAAACAGAGATCATATGCAAAATTTGCGACCTCGAGAAGTTGATGTACTAACTTACTCCAATGAGGCCCACATGACTTTTGGAGCTTCATCTCCTAGGGTTAGGTTTTTGAATATCTAGGGTTTTGACATTCATGTTTATTATAAAAAGGCTTTCAGAGCCTCATTGTACTCATCTTCTTGTGAATGAGCGCAACTGTCACATCTTTTTTCAGAGATAAGCCACCATCATTCTAGCAAACTTGTTTTCAATCTGCATTTTACAGTTTCAACATATTTCTTTATTGAATAGAAGTCAGTTTTACTATATCTCTATTATTGTTCCTTGTGTCTCTATGTTAATAATAATAATAATCTGTGTTCATTTTGTTCTGCTCATAAAATTTGGATCGTATTACATACACAAATGAACATCACTCGTGATGGCATGAGGCCCTTTACACCAACAAATCGATCTCCTTCTTCATCCATACCCTTAAACATTATCTATGGTAATCATCTTAGAACATGTGTTGATAGCACATTTTTCCTATCAAATCTAATTCAAATCATTATACCATGAAGAAATTCTTATTTTCTTTCATGTCACCACTCTTCATAGGTTTATTGCAATGAAAGACTAATGGATATATTAAACTAAAGTTGGATCAACTTTTCACTGTGTATTTCTTTTTTCCATTTTATAGTACCTCGATTCCTTCACTTTGACAAAGTTGAACTCACTCCTAATATTATAATAATAAAAAGTTAATTAAAAGCCTTGGGAGCACTCTCGCTCTTGGATCAAAAAGCATATTAGGAGCAAAACTATAGAACCTCCTCCTAATGAGTGTGCAGCCTCCTCGTTTTGGGGAACATGATTAATATATCTAAAAGCATGGCATCTACCACTTAGATTTCCATTTTCATATGATTTGCTTCTAAATGACCTAACATGCAACACCGGTAATAGGAATTTTGCTTTTAAGGAACATAGTTTTTCAGAGTTACACAAAATGGTTTTGAAAATAAATATTTAAAGGTTTTAAAATTTTATTGCATTGAAATAAAAAGATAAACTCCTGTTAATAAATTCTCAAAATGAATAGTGTTTAGTGTTGGTTATATGTTATAAATTCTCAAAATGAATAATGAATGAAGGATATAAAATTGATCGAGCAAAATATGTTCTCAGATTAGCACAAAATGTGTTTATTAGCAGAATCCCCAATCATTTGTACAGAACCTAGTAGGCACATCCAATCCAATAAATGCTCCTATACTCTTACTTGCTACGAAGCTCGCTACTGCAACAGCTTTTAGTTAAAGTGTATATAAGGAGCTTGAATTGGAGACATTTCTTCTGACTTTCTGGGATGAGGAATATGCATAATCTGTGCATAATTCACAAATGTACTCTTTAGCCTTTGCCTAAAAATACTAAAATAATGTACATTAACAAAATAAATTAAAGATTGCTTAAGTCTCTTGCAAGTAATTATTGATGTTGAACTCGAGGTTAGGATTAACCGCTGCCACTTTCATTTATAAGGATTGATATGAAAGACATGATCATGAGGTTAAATGATAAATAAATGCCAGAGTTCGATGAAAAAAATCATGAACTATCACTTTAAAACTGAAGTGTGAGATGACACGGTTGGGCAATTTTATATGCTTCTATTGCTTGAATTTTTTATGATTTCATCGAGCATGACTGATCTGCCTGTAACCTGAGTGGAAAAATGATTAAAAAATAAGTACAAAGTTAAAACACCACGTTATTCAAAAAAATATTTTATTTTATTTTTAGTAAAAAAATTATTTTATTTTATTTCTGCAGATTAMAAAAAAGAATAACCATAATATTTAGCAAACTTGTCAAATAAATTTACCTGGGCTCTAAATTCATAAAATCAATGCAAATTAAACCCTAAAATGGATTTGCTCAAATGGCTAAACACACATCTAACCCTATCCAAATATARATCTGCTAGAAAGGAGGAAATAGCTAGACTTAGAGGACTTAAAGGGAGGTGGATAGATTAAAATGGATAGATTAAAGTGTTCATGAACGTTTCTCACATCGATTGTTGCAAATGGAATAAAGCTCTACGGAATTAAATTCTAATGTTTTTTCTTTGCATTTTATTGTTCCATTTTCATTGTCGTTTCCATTTCAATTGTCTTTTAAGAATTGGAAATACTCCTCTGCTAATTGCAGTTCATTGCCGTTTCCATTTCAATTGTCTTTTAGGAATTGGAAATACTCCTCTGCTAATTGTACAAGCTCTGGTTTGTTAACGAAATTTTGAAAAACAAAAGGGCTTAGCAAACGAGAATATTTGAATCTTCTTACATCCGAATTCATTAAATCAATGCAAATAAAAGCGGTTTAAACCATAAAATTTTCTTGCCGAAACTGAAAAGACACATTTATCAAATTTAAGCCCATCCCAATACAAATCTGAGACACATTTATCAACTTTAAGCCCATCCCAATACAAATCTGTTAGAGAGACCAGGAAAATAACCAGACTCAGTGCAACTAACGGTAGTGGACAGAGTTAAAATGTGCGCGTTCAACTTTTCCCGATATCTTTCTCACATCGAATCCGGCTGACTAAAGAGCAAGATGAGATTGTTGCAGATGGAGTCAGAGCTCTATTTAATTAATAAGCATGCCTTTTTGACATTCTGTTGCAAAAAATTTCACTCAGGATGAATTTATCCCAAATTATTTGTAGGCACCACGAAGATTTAAAGATTTGGTTTGTTAAATAACTCGTATAAATCAAGATGAAAAGGCTTATCAAACCAGAGAATTTTGCAGGTGTATGGAGTAAATCTTCTCTAAAACCCGAATTAAAAATGTACATGTACAAGCTGAGATCTTTCTCACATCGAATCCTTTAAAAACAAGATTGTTGCAAACGGAATAAAGCTCTCCTTGATTAATAAAGATGTCGTTTAACATCCTGTCACAAAAGACACTGCTCACAATGAATATATTCCCAAATATTTGTAATATTTGTAGTCGCGACGTATCTTTTAAATATTTGGTTTTTCGTAAAAGGCAAAATGGAAAGGATTACCATTACCAAACCAGAGATTTTGGCAGACGCGTGAAGTGAAAGTTTTCTAAAACCCGAATTGAAATGTACATGTTCAAGTTTTCCTGCGATCTTTCTCCCGTTGAATCTGTTAAATATGTGATTGTTGCAAATCGAATAAAGCTCTATCTAATCAATAAATATCTCCTTTAACATCCTGTTACAAAAGACTCCACTCAGGATGAATTTATCCCCAAATATTTGTAGGTGCTAAGAAAATTTAAAGATCTGGTTAGTTGAATAATTCGTAAAAGACAAAACGAAAGGGCTTACCGAATAAGAGAACTTAGCATTCTTGTGTGGTAAATTTTCTCTAATCCTGGATTTGAGACATATTAAAGCATTTAAAAAAGCAATATTTGCCGGGGGAGACGAACACATGATTCAGAAAAAGTTCGGAGGATTGCAGGTAGAAACAAAAAAGTTAGGGGAAGAAATAAGCAAAGACATTCGAACCATGAACTGATCGAGCTCTTTTTTATCCGTTAACGATGAAATCGTTACAGACGGAATAAAGGTCTACGTAAATAATAAAGATGTCCTTTAACATTCTGTGACAAAAGACTCTACTCATGCCGAATTTATCCCCAAATATTTTTATGTATGATCAAGATTTAAAAATCCGATTCGTTAAATAAACAGGTAAAACGAAAAGGTTTATCCAACCATAGAATTTAGCAATTTAACATGCGTGTGAAGTAGTTCTTCACTAAACCTGGATTTGCTGCATAGTAAAGCATTTTTAAAGCAAAATTTGCTTAACAGATCATTCAGAAGAAGTTATGAGGTTTGCAAGAGGAAAATACGTGAGGGGAAAAAATAAGCAGAGAGAATCTAGCTATGAACTGATCGAGCTCTTTCACCTGCCCCTTCATTATCTACGCCGCCTCTCCGTTGCTATTCACCGCATCGGCAAGATCTAACAGCTCCCTTTCCGGCGCAGCAGAACCCGTAGTTCTCGACTCCTTCCCTCCCCTCCTTAATCTTCTCCTTCAAGAAAGGTCCGGGTATTAGCCATCTGCTGGACAGCGCGTTGGCGACGGCCGAGCTCGAACCCGCACTTTCCGGGTCCTGGAGCACAAGTAACTACCGCGAATACAGTC
>SNQJ01S0020895.1:104437-124692 GCA_010110895.2 Picea sitchensis
CCAGGGCCATGCTCAGGTCAATCCTGCTCTCGGTACTCCATGTCTAGGACATGTGGGCCTCGAGACATGATCTCCTAGTTATCCCTAAAAATCGGGGATAACAGACCACCCTCTAATGGCTTTGATCTTCTCTGGATCTACTGCTATGCCCTGCTTTGAAATAATGCGTCCCAAGTAATGGGTCTGCTTTTGATAAAAATAACACTTACTCAACTTGGCATACAACTGATTTTCTCTCAGTACTTGCAATACCAATATTAAGTGATGTTCATGCTCCTCTTCAAAATTACAATAGATAAGTATGTCATCCAGGAATACTATGACAAAATTGTCCACATAATTTTTGAATATGCCATTCATTAAGCACATGAAGACAACTGGTGCATTGGTCAGTCCAAATGGCACCACTACAAATTCATAATGCCCATACCTGGTACTAAAGGTTGTCTTATGAATGTATTCTTCCTTGATTCTTACCTGATGGTATCCTTCCCTCAGGTCAATCTTTGAAAATATCTTTACTCCTCTTAGCTGATCAAAGAGATCATCAATTTGGGGTAGCGAATACTTGTTATTTATAGTGTACTTGTTCAGCTATCAGAAGTCAATACACAGCCTCAAGGTTCCATCCTTATTTTTGACAAAAAGTACTGGTGCTCCCCAAGGTGAAACACTTGGATGTATGTACCCTTTCTTCAATAATTTTTGCAACTGCATTTGTAATTCTTTTAACTCTGGTGTGCTCATTCTATAATGTGTGTTTGACACGGGGGCAACTCTTGGCACTAAATCAATTGAGAAATCTATCTCCCTTCTTGGTGGCAATCCGGGTATTTCTTGGAATACATCCTCAAATTCCTATAGTATCAAAAAATCTTCAAGGCTTGGCCCCTTCGTATTATCTGGCTCTTCCACATGAGCTACACACAATTGCCATCCTTTTCTAAAACATCTTTTCAGTTGTAAGGCCAAAATCTCCCTTATAGAGATGGGTCTTGGAACTCCTTTCACCTTGCTCTGTTTTCCATTTCCATCAAGACATGTAAATGTCTTGTTATGACAATCTAGGACAACATGATGCTTGTCCAACCAATCCATCCCAATCAGAACATCATAAGACCCCAATGGTATGATATTTAGATCAGTACTAGTATTCACACCATTAAGACTTATGAAACATCTTCTGACCATATCATGGATTCTTCTTTTGGTTCCAGTGGCTAACTGAACCAAACTTAATTTTCCAAGTTGACTTTTCTCCAAATGTAATCTATCCACTATCTTAGGATCAATGTAACAATGAATTTCTCCTGAATAAATCAAAATAGCAACAGGTTGATTTATGATCTTACCTTCCACCTCAATCATATTGGACTAGTACTCTGGTTGTCGATCATTTAAAGATGCATAGATTCTTCCAATATCTTCGATTGTTGTAGCCAGTTGGATGTTGTGAACAGTCTTCACTCTATCTTTTCTGTGTGGGAAATCCTTGTAAAGGTGATCTTCCTTACATCCCCAACATTGGATTGGTGGTCTTCCCCTTTTTCCCAAGGAATATTCCTTCTCGAAATCTCCCTTAGCATACTGATCTTGATGATTTCTATTAGGCTCATTCCTATTGAAGGGAGGTTTGAATCCTTTCCTCCTTTGATCGAACTTCACTTTTTTCTTGTCCTTCCAATATTTATGTAGGGATTCTCTTCCTTGACCTTGCTCATATAGGTATTTAGCCTTCCTCATGGCTTCAGTCAAGATCTTGGGTTCATCATACTTGATCTTTTCCTTATAAAAGGTTGGAAATCCGCTTAGAAATATCTGTATTTTCACTTTATCATCACCAATGAACCTAGCATACTTTAACAATCCCAAGAACTTCTTCTTGTACTCGACCATAGTCATGCTTCCCAAACTGAGTTCAAAGAACTCCTGCATTTTGTTGTCATAGAAATGATTTGAGAGGTACTCCTTCTGGAAGTACTTCTTGAACTATTTCCAAGTGATCCTACTTTCACTAACATGCTCCACTTGCTTCAGCTGGTCCCACCACATTGCAACTTTCCCGTGTAAATGGTAGGTGGAAATCCTAGCTTCTAGGTTTGATGAATAGTTATGAAACTGAAAATATCTTCTAAGCCCAAGCAACCATGCTTCGACATCATCTTCCATTTCTCTTTCACCATCGAAGGAAGGTGGCTTGAGCTTCCCCAACTCTCCTTGCAAACTATCTACCTCTTGTTTCCTTCTTTGTTGCCTGATAGGGGACACCTCTGGGCTACTTACAGGATCATCTGATGCATAAAGCTTTATTTCTGTGTAAGGAGGTGAGTGGTGTCCATGAGCTCTTCTAGCACTTTTGGAATAACCAACTCTTCCATGATCATTTCTCCTTTCATAACACCTTCCTTCTTCCTCTTGTCTTGAGTTTGATCCCTTCTTCATTTTCCTTTGCAACTGATCCAAGATCTGCAAAACTTGAGCATTTATCTGACTTTTCTCTCTCATCAGTCTCTCGTTGTCTTCTTTGTAGCTCTGCACTTCCATCTTCAAGCTTCTTACCATTTCTATCAATGTTTCATGCTCTCCTTTTTCCTTGCGTCCGTTGGACTCTGTCTCTGCATTACCAACCCTGGGATTCTAGCCTTCGGCCTCCTTATCATGACTGGAGGCTCCCCCACCTTCTTTCATTTCCTCAATACGCATCTTGAGATGATGTGCTTAAGCCTCTTAATTCTGCAAAATGTACAAGCCACCATTTTGTTAGAATTATGCCTATGATAAACAAAAATTGCCAAACCATGCTATAGGTCTCTTTCTTGTTTTTGTTCATGGAGATCATATCCCCATTCTTCGAAAATAGTAGTTCCTGTTATCCCTGGGCTGACACATAATTTCATCCTGTGCAGGCGCTTCCTTCAAACTAGCTTCCCAGGTGACCATGACTATAAACCACGGCTAAATCCTTCCTTAGCATTTTTTTGTCTCGGAGACAACCAATTCGGCCTTAGCCTCCTTTCCTCAGCTCTCAATCTGCATACAACCATGGCCATGACCTTGCGCTTAGCTAAAAAAGCACTTGTCCAGAGCTTCGAGACTTCAAAACCTTCAACCAGGACCAGATCAACGGTCCTCAGCCTCCTTCACGATCAACGATCGAGATCCACTTAGGGACTCTGTGCTTCGAGAGTCTCAACATTCTTTGCTTGCCTCTTCACAGAATGCTTTTACCCGGAGTTCATGATCTGTCGACGCATGTCTTCCCACAGATTGACGGTTGTGTATTTCTTCGGCTCTTCGGGCTTCAGAAGTTTCAAACTTCCCTCCTACACTTTCTCCCGAAGTCGACGATCCTTCGACGTGTGTCTTCTGGAATCAATGGTCGAGATGCACTCTGGCCTTCGGGCCTTCAGGAGTTTTCAACCCAACGAAACCTATCACATATTTCCCCTCCGACGTGCCCAGTCTATGGACTGCACGATTTGTCACCACGTGGAGAAATACTGGAAGCAAACACGTGGCCCAATCAGGCGGGTGACATGTGTCACGTTCTAATTGACTTTTCTATACTCCAAATGCTTAAAAATTACTGAAACGTGGCACACATCCCATGTGTACATGTCATCCCAGGTGACATTCACAAGCCACATCACTTCATAATTTTGGGGTCCACATCATATCCAGGTGACATCATCGTGCCCCACCACTTCAACTCTTCGGGCTTCGGGACTTCGAGAGTTTCCATACTAGCACAATTCCAATTCTCCAGAACTCCGAATTCCCAAACTAGACAATCTATCGCCATGTGTCCTCTTGAATCGGATGACTAAGATTCATTTCGGGTCTTCACCCAAAGTTCACAGATCTGCTCCACATGTCCTCCTCAATCTGACGGCTATGTTTTTACTTCGGGGCTCCAGACTTCAGAGCTCTCAAAATTCAACCTTTTTCCTTAAAAAATGTTTTTGTCTGAAGCTTGTGATCTTCTGATGTGTGTCTCTCGCACATCGACGGCTACGATTTCTTTGAGACTTCGAAAATCTCAATTTTCAAAACTTGTCTGGCCCCACTGGCTTTCATCAGAAGCCTTGGATATGGTGACGTGTGGCTCTTGGCAGATAGATGGCCGAGATGCTTTCGGATCTTCGGGTTTCAGAAGTCTCAAACTTCAACCCCCTCCTCGCTCACTTTTTCCTGGAGTGTTTTTTCCAAAGCACGTGATCGGTGGATGTGTGTCGCCCTACAGATCAACGATTCCCAACCACTTCGTCTCTTTAGAGGTTCGTCGCTTGAGCACTAAGATGTCACATCACTGCATGCCTTTCAATTTGTGGAAGCACGCATTGACGATCTGAAGTAACTTGATTTTCATCCCACAATTCTCTTGACGCTAACACGTAACCCCTTGGCGAAACCATGGTTTGGATTGCAAGACCACCGTGGAAAATTAACTCCCATGCAACTCGGTTCCCTGCAATGCCTGATGGTCGTTGATATTTCTCTCCAATGGGATTTGATAGTCGTGACCTTAACCTTGCTTCCTTTTTATCCTATGACCCATGTTCACCTGTCCTCCGATCCAACGATTTTGGATCTCTCCTGATCCTATAGTAGCGATCACTCCTGAATTCAATAGGAATAGTCACGATCCTTTGAACCCTTACAGAGGATCTATGACGTTTCATCTCTTGCGTAGCTTCTGCAACACCATTCCTCATGACCTTTTCAATTTCATGGTCAGAGTTTGATCTTGACCATGAGACTGTGACCAATAGACCCGTCCCATACCGGCCCGGTGTTTCAACCAGAAGCTCTAATACCAATCTGTAACATACCTAGCTAGCCACAGGCCGGGGTATGGTACCTGCAAGCCCACCCTTGGACTTCTTTCTCATACCAAAACCTTCTTCGTTTAATAAAGATGCATAAGATAAGAGAATTAAGGACATGCACAACAATATCCAACAAACATGCATGTTCTAAAGATTCAATTTACGATAATTAAATATACAAAGGAAAACATTCATACATAGATAATAATATCACAATAGAGAGAACTTGTATTTATGAAAGATGACACCAACTGTATGTAGAACAAGGACGTTCCACCCAACCGTAGACACTACTACAAATATCAACAACAGCGTCACCCTCGAGCTAGAGCTATGAATCCATAAGTACGGTTCCAGAGTGAACTTGGCTTCCCAAACCAGTCATCTCTCAAGTGCTCACAGGCTTCCCATCACTCACAACAATCCAAGTACCCAACTCTCTTCTACCTAGCTTGCACCACCTGAGAGAATGTACCTCCACCTTTCTCTGCCACACAGTCCCTCAGGCAGTCCTTCTCCTTATTCGGGCCTCCAACACAACTAGTCCAGAATCTCAATGATGGAACTCTGAGGACTCACAATTGTGATCCATGATGAACACAAGCCACTGCATCTCAGACATGCAGGCCTCAAGGCACGACTAGATCACACTAGCGACCACTACAACCAACTATCTCAACATCGTGACAACACATTATTTAAAATGGGGTTTCAAAACCTGGGGTGTTATAGTTCTGCCCAAGTCTTGTTGTAGATGAGGATGTCATCCATATACACCACTACAAAAGAATTGGTAAACATCCATAAGATATCTTCCATCATCCTCATGAAAGTTGTTGCGGAATTTGTCAAACCAAAGGACATGGCCAACGATTCAAAAATACCTTCTTTTGACTTGAAGGAAAATTTACATACATTTGTCTTCTCTATTGGGACCTGATGGTAGCCAGACTTTAGATCAATCTTACTGAATTATTTGGCCCCCTTGAGTTGACCAAGGAGATCGTCGATTCGGGGAATCAAGTAGCAGTTTCTGACTGTGATTTTATTTAGGGCCCAGTAATCAATGCAAAGTCACCGAGTCCCATCTTTCTTCTTCACAAGCATGATTGGGCTTCCACAAGGTGATCAATTGGGTTAGATGTGCCCCTTTTGGAGCATTTCTTGGATCTAACGTTTGATCTCCTCATTTTCTAACAGAGAGTGGTGATAGACTGGACCATTGGGTAGCGATGCACCGGGGGTCAGATCGATGGAATGCTTGACCTGACAGTGCAGAGGTACCCCAGTAGGTGAGGAGAATATGTCTTTGTATTCTTCCACAACCATATCCACTTGTTTTTTCTGCGTGGAGAGGTCAACCGTGAAGGTCGTGGATGTAACTGCAATATTTCTCTCACTCTGAGAGTGAATCACGAAAAAGACAAACTTCCCTGCATGAGAGATGAACTTCATGTATTTCTTGGCAGAGATAAATGAATGACACTAGGTGGGACTACCTCTGGTATCCTGTACAATTTCTTATTCAAATTAATAATAAAGGTGCGAGGCCTAGACTCATATACAACATGACGTTTCCATAAATAAGGTTGGCCCAAAAGAACATCACAAACTTCAAGGGGAGCAACATTACACAATACCTCATCTTTAAAGGGCTTGATGTCATATGAAAAATGCCACTATTGGTTAACGTGAAGATCGCTTCCTTGGCGGAGCCATCCAATGGTGTAGGGTTGCAAGTGTGGCATTGTCGGCAGGGCCAACTACTTGACGACCTCTACTAAGAAGAGGTTCTTCTGGATACCTCTATCAAGGATGAAGTGCAGTGGGGTGCCTTTCACCTACATTTGTGAATGAAAGAGGCACTCGTCTTCCTCTGGCTTATCAGGTTCATTGGGCTAGATCTTGGTGGTAGCAACGGTGGCACTAGGTTCCATGTCAATGGTCCATCTCCCCATTTTTGGTTCTGACTCACAGTCGGAACCCGCATCTGATGCATAGGATTTCACCTCAGCCACCAATCACTGCTTTGAGCAACAATCAACAATGTTATGCCAAGGTCTCTTATGGAAATCGCACCACTTCCCGATATCTTTCTTTGTCTTTCCATTTTCCTTATTTGTTTGGGGCTTAGAATGGTTGTCCTGAGGATGTCCATATTTTCTTTGTCCTTTGTTCTACGGGTTGGGGCTGCCCTTGCCTTGTTTCTGCTGTGAGGGGTTCCTAGACCCAAACTATCACATATTTTGTTTAAGCTTCTGCTCGATTTTGACGACATATCGATAGGTTGCGCCTAAGGATGAGATGTCCAAAAAATCCATTTCTTCCTGGATGTATCTATGCAGACCACCACGGTACATGAGCACCAGATTTCGCTTATAATCTTTGATACCCAACTTGGTGAACATGGTATGGAAGATATTTGTGAACTATGGCACCGCTTGGTCCCTTTCCTGCCACGGTGTGGTCCATCTTGTATACAGGTCGTCAGTACTTCCAACATGGTAGTATTGTTCCTTAATAGCATCCCTGAAGGACTTTGAGGTGAGTGTGACTATAAATAATGAGGGTTCCTCTATTTCCTTTTGCTCATAGAAATTCTCCCACCAATCTTTGACACAGGGAATGACTTTGAGGAGCGCAAAAGTAATATTTTCTCTATTCGAAAATTTATGGACATAAAAATACCATTTTAGCATATTCAACCATTTGTCTACAACATCTGCATCTATCTGACATTCAAATATAAGAATATAAAATTTGATCTTTACCTTGAAGGGGGCGATGCCTCCGCTCGAGGAAGATGCATCCTCTATTGGTAGTCGTCGAAGGATTTGCACAAAATTATCCATCATCTCATTCCTCTGTTGCGTGAGGGATTCCTTGAGCAACAGTTTGAAAGGATCTCTTGTCCGATCATCTTTCTTTTCTCCCTCCATGGAAGGTCGCTTGGGTGTGCGAGAGCTTTTGTCCTCAAGAGAAACAAGCTTGATACCCAACTCGTTATACCTTGACCTCGTCGGGGACATGCACTAAGAATGACAAGGAACAAACCACTATGATACCAGTGATCTATATTTTATGAGCAGAATGAAATGAACACATATTATTATTATTATTAACACAAATACACAAGGAACAATAACATATATAAAATAAAAATGACTTATGTTCAATAAAGAAATATGTAAATGCAGACTGAAAACAAGCTTGCAAGAAAGGTGGCGACTTATCTGTGAGAAGAGATGTGACGATTGTGCTCATTCACAAGAAGATGAGTACAATGAGGATCTAAAATAATTTTTACAATAAACATGAATGCCAAAACCATAGACATCAAAAAACCTAACCCTAGGAGATGAAGTGCCAAAATTCATGTGGGCCCCATTGGGGTAAGTTAGTGCATCAACTTCCTGGGGTAATAACTTTTGCATACGATCTTCGTTCTAGGCGCACGATATCCCATTGGAAAGGTCTATCTGAAGACTACAAATTATGTTGTCAAAATCTAACTTTGAATATAGTGTAACTGTAGTGATCCCTAAAAATGTTGTTTAGGGCCTCAAAACGGCCTTGGAAGTTCAGGATCTGAAAACTAGGAAAAAACTGCCAAACTGAAAAATTGTCAAGATGAGCCAGTTGGAATAGGTGGGTGGTCACCGATATCCACCTGGATCATAATATATGTAAATTCAGGAAATATATTGTTGTACATAAATAAATAATGAGACTTTCATGAAACCCTTTCCATGTGGGAGAAAAGACAAACACATAAAGAAAAGAAGGAGAAATGGACTAGAGAGAAGCTAAAGCGTTGAGGACACATAACTTTCCAGCTATCCTGCCAGTCGATTCAATGCTCTATATTATGTTTCCCCACAATGAGAAAATGATTTTTTGGCCATGAATGATGAAAATAGGTTGCCTAGATGTCACTGAGGAGCATAGAGATGAACCAAAGAGCTTGTAACTTGCCCACTATTGAATAATAAAGAACCTGGTTGAAGCCAAAAAATGTTGGTTTTCTCGTTTGGGTTTCCAAGGTAAATTCTGATTTTATGTGTGATGATTGTTGTGGTTTATATTTGTTTATGAATGGTAAATGGTGTGTAGTGTAATTTAATGGTCGTCTATGTATGGTTTATCAACAAGAACTTTGTGCCGCTTGGTTTGAACTCGTTTTATATTAATATGGTCCTCTTGGGTCAATCTACCAGACTAACAACTCTTTGACCAGACTCGTACAATGATTCAAAAGTTGTAAATCGACGACCCTCCTTCTTGAGTTGTTGATATTTATTTGGGGGTTTCTAATTTCGTTTTAAGAGTCGTGGGTACATTCTCGACTTGCTGGGGCATTTTCCTTTTCCCATAAATCATAGATTGGTCATATATCAAAGTCTGGGGTTGTTGGGGCATTTATTAGCTACCCACGAACTATATACACATTTTTTCCATTCTGTCTCTTATCAATTTCGCCCTAGACATGTCTCATTGTTGTTGAATTCCCAATTCGACTTCTAAGACGTTTTCTCTGCCATGTAATGTTACAATCAATTTCCATATGTTTTTATACATTGTGGGTTACCAAATATTATCAATTTTTTTTTCCTACACAATTGGTTGTCGAATCTGCCCTCCAAACATTTTTTTTTACATGTCGTTGGTTGCCAAATTTTCCCTTCACACTTTCTCTTTAGTTATTGGTCACCAAATCCAACTTTCCAAGGTTTCCCCTTCATGGTAGGTCGACAAATCCACCATTTAATCAATTGTTGCAATCACAGGTCGACCCATTCTAACTGGGCTTCCAACTTGGTCGACTTACTTTGCCTTCGACTCGAATTTCTTTGCTTCCGACTCATCTTTTCGACTCGACTTCATTTTTATTTGGGCCAACTCGACTTGTGGATTGGTCGGTCAAGTCTTTTCCCTTCAGCTAAAGATCTAAGGTTATATTTGTTTTTACAGATATTTTTGTGTTGGTGAAATGGTGAGACCATAGGCCTCCCGTTTATGGATCATTGGTACCAAAGTAGAAGTTTGAATACATTTAGTGAGACCTGTATGGTAAGTACCTGCAGTGATTACAAAAGAAAGGGACAAGAGTTATTACAAGGGTTAGAGCAAAGTAAAGCATCAAGAATGTCAATGGAAGATTATGAAGGAGAAGAGGAAGAAGATTTCAAGGTTAGGTTGGATTGATTGGAGTAGAGTTTGGCCACATTGACATCCATGCTGTCACAACTATTGGCAATGAAGAGCAAGGAAATAGCATCAACAAAGGATTTTCATGAAGGCCCCAAGAAGGAAGAAAATAAGCTAGAGACAAAGTATAAGACTGAGCTGGAGAAGGGAGAGTAAAACTAAAACAAGAGACATGTACCTTTGTGTGTGGAGGACAAGGTGGGTATCAAGCCATATACTGGGGAAGTGGATGCTATCATGGTGAACCAATGGTTACAATAGATGGAAGTATACTTCAACGTGCATGAGGTAACTAGAAAACAAAATATTACTTTTGCTCGGTTGAAGTTTGAAGGCCATGCTCTGACATAGTGGGAGAGTGATGTAGTAAGAAGAGAACTAGAAAATGAACCACCAGTGATTGATTGGGAGGTGTTCAAGGACATGATAAAATCTCATTTTTACCCAATAGGATATGAAGAACACCAACAAACAGTATGACATTACTTTAGGTAGAGATAAGGGCAATTAGTGCAGGAGTTCTCGACAGAGTTCAAGAAGAGAGAAATTCAATGGGAGTCTCTCTAAAAAGTATAGACAAGTTAGTAAAGTATTTTGGGGCATTGTTAACTCATATTCATAGACAATTGATGAGGCCAATATTCAAGCACAATACCTTGAGGGAGACAAGAAGAAGCAACAAACAAGCCCTCACAAGCAATTAGAACCACAAGAGTAGCAGAGAAAGAAGAAAAATGAGAAGAAGTGGAATGAGAAGAATATCATGGCATAAACACAAGAAGAAACACCTTCCATCCAACAATGCAAAGGATGTTATTGAAAAGGACATGTCGAGGAGAGCTGTTGGAAATTGCACCTTGAAAAGCACCCCAAATATTTCCAGAAAATGAAGAAGAAATCATGGATATCAGTGGATGCTAAGGAATGAGTGGATAACACCTTAGACCCAGAAGGGAATATCAACTTCACTAACATTCAGAAAGAGGTGGCATTAGTTGGTTGCAGTCACAAGGAGGAGAAAACAATGACTGAACTCCTTTGCATTAAAATCCACATGAAGCAAATCAAGGTGGATTGTATTTCCGATCTCGGTTCAAAATCCAACTTGATATCTGCAAAACTTGTTGAGAGGCTTGGATTGGAAAATCAATATCATCTGCATCCATACCCCTTAGGATGGGTAAGGAAATATGTGGAATTGGAAGTGAGAAAGCAATGCAAATTTAAGTTTTCCATCAATCAAAACTTTGCTGATGAAGTAGTTGCAGATGTGGTTCCTCTGGATATATGTGGAGTCATATTGAGAAGTCCATATTTGTATGTGAGGGATGCCATTTTCAAAAGGAGACAAAATCAGGATAGGATAATCAAAGATGGAAAAGATTATGCGATAAATACACACAAGGACAAAGCTAAGATATCTATGATCAATGCTCATTGTGCAAGAAATATCATGGGTAGTACAAAGATGTTTCTCTTGTTGTTCTCGAGAAAAGGAAAGAAATAAGGAGAAGGAAATGGGTTGGAGATGAAGGTGGAAGGATGTAGTGGCAAGTAGTGTCAACAACTACAACAACTAATTGAAACATACAAGGAATTGTTTCAAGATCCTTAGGGACTACCACCCAAGAGAGAGGTTGGACACAAGATTCAACTATTGTCGGAGTCACCACTTCCTAACATTGGGATGTATTGGCACTCTTTCATTGAAGCAAATGAAGTAAATAAGCAACTACAACAGTTGTTAGAGCATGGACTCATCAAAACCAATACATCACCATGTAGTTCACCCATCATCATGGTGCCAACGAAAGATGAGAGTTGGAGAATGTGCATCGACTATCATGCCCTGAATAATATCACCATCAAGAATATATATCATTTGCCAAGGATTGATGATTTGTTGTATCAATTGCAGCAAGCCAAATTCTTCACTAATCTAGGCCTCAAGTCAGGTTATCACCAAGTGAGGATCAAAGAGGAAAATGTGTGGAAGACATTGTTCAAAACAAGACAAGGTTTGTATGAGTGGTTAGTAATGACTTTTGAATTATACAATGCACCTGCAACGTTTATGAGATTAATGGATGATGTGCTACACCCCTTCATTGACTCTTTTGTAATAGTATATCTGGATGACATGCTAATCTTTAGCAATACTTGGAAATAACACCTCTCACATGTGACATAAGTACTAGAGACCTTGGGGAAGACTCAATTGATTTCCAACTTGAAAAAATGTGAGTTTGGAAAGACCTCCTTGATATATCTTGGACACATGATTGGAGGAGGAGAGACGAGAGTAGATACAAAGAAGATCGTAGCCATCACCCAATGGCCTATTCCCACCAATGTGACAGAGGTTAGGAGTTTCATGGGAGCAACTCAGTATTTGAGAAAGTTCATTGTAAACTTCTCCATATTAATAGAACCATTGCATTTCATAACCACCAAAGGAAATGACTTTCATTGGGGTAAGACATAAAAAAGGGCCTTTGAAGAATTAAAGAAGAAAATCAACAATTCTCCAGTCATAGCTATGTCGAATTTGCAACGACCTTTTGAGCTAGAGATTGATGCTATTGGATATGCATTAGGAGTAGTGCTCATGGAAGGAGGAAGGCCTATGTGCTACCATTGAGAGTTGTTTCATGGAGCAACACTTGACCACCCCACGTATGATAAAGAGATTTTGTGATTGTACAATAAGTAAAGAAGTGGAAGCATTACCTCTTGGGAAAAGAGACTATCATACACACATATCATCAACCCCTTCAGTGTCTACAATGTCAGAGCAAGATGCAGCATGTGAGACATTACAAGTGGTTATGTTTCTTGCAACAATTTCATTTATTGATTAAGTACAAGAAATGAGTCACAAATAAGCTAGAAGATATGTTCTCTCGACCACCACTGAAGAAGATTGTAACGATTGGGATGATAATGCATCTTGAGCCTTTCACTCATGAAATTTAGAGTGAATATTATGAGGGAGATGAGGATTTCAGAGGAGTTTACAAGCAATTAAAGGAGAGGTTGGTCATTGTCATGGAAGGAAATGAATACCACCTCCAAGATGGGTTGTTGTACAAACTGAACAAACTATTCATACCTTGGGATAGGAGAGTTCAGTTGACGAGAGAAGCACACACTTCGAGGGTTGTTGGAAATTTTTGCGTGACAAAGACAATGGTGAATCTACAACAATATGTGTTGTTAGCACCATAATTTTCATGGATAAGGTTAGAGGTTTATCAACAATTTTGCAAATTCATGCATGTTAGCACCCATATTGTTTTTATGCTTGGCATCATCGAACATATCCAAGGGTCAGTTTCAAAAGGAAGGTTTTCAATTATTATTTCCATTTCCATTTGCAATTGTGCACTGCAAAATTTGCTACGCACTGCGCATAATGCTTTATCGCCCAAAGGATTCTGTCGCGTAGTAGATTTTCGTCGCGCAGAGGATTTCTTCGCACAGTGGATGTTGTCGCACAATGAATTTCATCGCGTAGTGGGTTGTCACGCATAGGATGTTGTCGCACAGTGGTTTTCATTGTGCAGTGGATTATGTCGTGCATAGGATGTTGTTGCGCAGTGGATATTCATGCGCACAGGCTACAAGTCGCACTGTGAAAATGATTGGTTTAGTTGTCAACTTCAAGATCAATTGATGACCAATTGGAGAGGAATTTTGAAAATCCCCAAGAGGTTTTTGTCTAGGACAAACCAGATAATAAAAATGTCTATTATATTTGCAAAATGTGTCACGGATTGGTAGATTCGAAGGAATATTTGAGCCCTATTTTTCATCTTTCATGATTTCCTGTTCGAGACATGTTTTTGCGACACGTATTCCGGCTAGCTGGAGATGAATTTAAAGAAGCAGAGAGAGGTTTTTCTTTATAAAGATATTAAATACAAAAATTTCTCTCATTTTCTAAAAATAGTTTTTTATCAGTGAGATGCAATTTCATCTATAACGCTTATTTTCCCAGTTTGCTACACAATCCGCTGCGTCTTTTTTTTGTAGGTTTTTGTTGCGTAGCAAAATTCATATGCATGGGTGACAGATTGTACAATAGTGAAAATGATGGCTCATCACAACCATATGGTCGAATTTGGATCATGATCAATGCCTATAAATAATATTTCAGTTACGATTATGATTTGGCAAAGTCGGGTTTTCTATTTTTAGTGAATCCGTTGAAGTTATTGTTCTCTTTCAAAGAAAACGGATCCATGATTCCAGGAGAGAGTAGCTCGACCCTAATAGCCAAGGGTGACATTAGTTTCTATATATGGGGATCATTTTCATGTAAAATTTGTTGGTTGGAAAATTTGGTAGACGATAGCTATTGTATGTAATCTGAAGTTTCGATCGGAAGTTAATGCAAAGGTCTTGTTATTTGATGAAAAGATTCTAGTTGTAATAGTTGGATGTATCATGCTCTTTTATTTGTGTAGGTTCTTTCCTGTTATCTCTATTTCATATCTCTTTCTATCTATTTTGGAACAAATTATTGAACCTGTGGATTCGTTGTACTGCACCCCTTGTTCGTGCCACTTAGACAAAACATTTTTCTCTCAAGCTAACTCTGAATTCGTCCACAACGATGCTCTTGAGTTACTTCCTGTAATTTCTCCCGCCACACATTACGGTTTTAAAATTAAGGTTGTTGCTTGCCTAGCCTTATCCTCTTGAATCCAGTCATTGAGTTATTTGTCCCGTCCTTTCCTCAGATTGACCCCATAGCCCAAGTCTTACTTTTCTGAGCCAATATAACCAGAACCCATTATATCATAGGTGCTAAATCTAGCCAATTATTTCAAAGCCATATCCTATGTGGAGACTGCACCTCCCGAGAGAGCCCTCTCCAGATCCGAAAGGCTAGTTTCGGGTCTGAAAGTTGGTTGAAAAAGTTACCTTCATCGTCAGTTTATCATCCAAACAGATTTACGGAGCGCTAACATGTGTATTGGCCAAATATGCAGAAGTAGGTAGCAAAGTTTGTTAGAGGCTGCATTATTTACAACACTAGCAAACCAAGCAACCAAAAACTTGGCTTGTACATGCCATTTTCAGTGCCAAGCAGACCTTGGGAGAGCATCTCCATGGATTTTGTTGAAAGTTTTCCTATGAGTCGTAGATTCCATAACTACTTGTTTGTTGTGGTAGAATGCTTTAAAAAAATGTGTATGCTCATTCCTTGCAAGAAGACAATCTATGGATGAGAGGTTGTTGAACTATTTTTCAGCCATGTCTGGGTACATTTTGAATTTCCAACCTTCATCATATCTGATCGGGACAATAGGTTCTTGGGAAAATTTTGGACAATGTTTTGGGAAAGAATGGATACCAAGTTGAAGTACTCCACTACCTTCCATCCTCATATTGATGGAAAAACCGAAGTAGTAAACATGGCATTGGTACATTTTTTGAGAGGTTACAACAACAAACATCCAAATACTTGGGACGAACAAATAGTCTACATTCAACACTCTTACAATAGAGCACTTCATTCTTCCACCAATAAGTCTCATTTAGAGACTTTTTTTGGTTATTTACCTCCTTTACCATTTGATCTTTATTATGGAAAACATAAGGAAGAAGCAGGACTACAAGGAGAAGAACAAAAGGAAAGCACATTCGTGGACAAGATCAGGCATATACATCTAAGGGTTCAGGAGCAGCTCAAGAAGAGCCAACAATGGTACAAAGGCATACATGATCGACATAGGAAGGATAATAAATTATGTCTTGGAGACAAGGTGCGGCTCTATCTCTGTAAGGAACATTTGCAAGGAACAACCAAGAAACTCAAGCCCCTTAGATATGGATCATTTGAGATTATTGAACAAGTGAATGAGAACGCCTTCAACATAAAAATTCCACCTTGCATGCAGATCAAATAAGTGGTGAACGTGGAAAATTTGAAGTTGTATGAACCCTCCATGTTGGATGAGGAGGAATAACATTAGGTTCTTCCAATTGTTGAAGACCTTGCACCTCATAGGATTGAGGAGTTGAAGAAATACACAGTTCTACAACACAAAGAACAAATGAATCATAGAGGACACCAAGAAATGTGGCAGATTGTTCTCAAAGGATAGACTGCAAGGAAAGCGAACTGGTATGAGAGGAACTAGATTACAAGCAAGTTCCCTCATCTATCTTTGACATATTTTGGGAACCAAAAGCCTCCCAATGAGGAGGTTTGATCTGAATCAGATCTAACATGAACAATTGGCTATCGACACAAGCTCTAAGATGATCAACACATGCAATGTTTAAGGCTATGGACGGAGAAGGATATCGACTTGTTGGCATGAAGGGCCCCATGCCATCATGATTGATGTCCATTTTTCTATGTAATATATGTAAAGTCAGGAAGTATATTGTTGTACATAAAGAAATAATGAGACTTTCAAGAGACCCTTTCCATGTGAGAGAAAAGACAGACAAATAAAGAAAAAAAGGAGAAATGGACTGGAGAGAAGTTGAAGCATTGGAGACGCCTGACCTTCCAACTATCCTCTTAGTTGACTTAGTCCTCTATATTTTGTTTCCCCACAATGAGAAAAAGGTTCTTTGGATGTGAATGATAAAAAGAGGTTGCCCAGATGTCACTGAGGAGCATATAGATGAAATAGAGAGCATGCAACTTGCCCATTGTTGAATAATAAAGAGCTTGGATGAAGCCAAAAGAATGTTGATTTTCTCGTTTGGGTTTCTAGGATAAATTCAGAGTTTATGTGTGATGATTGTTGTGGTTTATATTTGTTTGTGAATGGTAAATGGTGTGCATTATAAGTTAATGGTCATCTATGTATGGTTTAGTAATGAGAACTTCATGACATTTGGTTTGAACTCGTTTTGTATCGATATGGTCCTTATGGGTCAGTCAACTAGACTAATAGCTATTTGACCACACCTGTATGATGATTCATAAGTTGTAAATTGACGACCCTCCTTCTTGAGTCGTTTCTATTTATTTGGGGGTTTCTAATTTCATTTTAAGAGTCATGGGCACATTCTCAAATTGCTGAGGAGTTTTCCCTTTCCCATAAACCCTATATGGATTATGTTAACTCCCAAAGTAAAACCGTTCTTTCGGTTGGACTTTGTAGAGGATATCCTAGCTATTGGTCGCATGCTTAAGCTCGTTTTTTGTTTTCATGGTTCAAGAAAATCTTTGGTATTTAGTTTTGTCAAGAGATTGGAAAAACAGCAGCTTTCGGTGGTTTGGGCGAGCCCCCGGCGTGCTCATTAACCACCGAAAGCGTTCAGTTTCGTCAGCAAAGTGGTAGATTCAAAATGTAAGCAACCACCGAAAAGGGTTAAACGCGCAAAAAGAAATCTCGTGCTTTCGCACGAGCCAAATGTCAAAAATCATGGTAATCATCAAAGTTCAAACCGCTGAAAAGCTCATGTTGCGGGAAATGATATTCGTTCATGGGTCTCAGCTGAAAGCTTTCAAACCCCTGTGTATGATCCATCGCACAATCATTTCCAAATCTGCGTCGAGTGGTGATGGTTAGTTACGGTTGCACGGTTTCTTCTCCCTCCTCAGTGGCAGAAACATTCGTCATTTTGGCAGGACATTTGTCCATCATAAAACGCAAAGTGGTATCAAACGACCCGAGAATCGCTGGAGATGCCTGCTGATGCGCGATTTTGTTCTCAACAAATCGGAATTTACAAAGCTCGGTCCCTATTTTCGGGCAAATTGACACAGTAGCTCCGAATTCAGCCAGTGTTTCAAATCAAGGAAAACACAAGGGTATCGGGTAAGTCTGTAAACCCTTCTCTGTAAAAACTTCTTAAATATATCTTCCCCCCGAAACTGCGTATATCGCCATTGTTCTATCAATGGAATAATATTAAATCAATGATCAAACTGATATAGTTCGTTAACTAATCAGAATATCTCAGTGTCAGTCTAAAGGTGAAGGCGGAGATGGTATGTGGTACTTTGAGGAACATCCTGAAGTTGCAGAATGCTTCAAACATGTTGGCATCCTCTCATATTGTGAGTAGTTAACGACCTTTCATCAACAGATGTTGAGGCATTGCCCACTTTCATATATGATGGCGAGTTGCTAAAATCGTGAGAGAGCAATTATCATAGATGGGGCCTCCATTCGCGAGAATATGCGAGTTGTCTAGAATGGCAATTGGCTGGTTTAAAACTTCTTTGCATTCAAGCGTTGAGTTCAGGTCCTACACATTTGCAGTCCACAAAACTCTAACATGGAAAAAATACATTCCCTTGTCCTACCTGGATCCCAAATGGCAAACACTTCTAAAATCAATTCTGGTTTATATTACTTGTGAAGGGCGTTATAATAGAGTTTTATACTATCATTTAAAATTATTAAATCACTTCACAGACAAGGAACACTTAAACATACCCTATCTCTTTCATAAGACCCTGATTAAAACGGCAAAACAAGAGTGCGGGCTCGGCAAAGCTAAAGTTTCAAGCCGGATTTCTCACCAAGGCGTGATTTGCCTTCTTGTCAAAGAATGTCTTCACAGAAAACAAATAGGATGGGGTCACTTTTGTTTTGGAACGAATTCCATGCGAAAACCTCGAAGGAAAACGAAAAGGTCGAGAAATAGAAACCTTCCTACTAATTACAGAAGGAGAAAGGGAATTTCAACACCTAAGGATGCTATAAAAGCAACACCCAGTACCCGGGGAGAAATTAAGAAGAGCCCAAAACTTGAAGACAGAAAAAATTGTGACAGGAAAAAAACCCCCTCAACCTGCCATATAGTGACTATGGTTCGGAAGAAGAGAAAGAAAAGACACAGGACAGTTTGCATATAAAGCAAAATGCAAAATTGGAAATCAAGACACCACCATCAAAGCTACCAGAAAAACACAGTCCACCAAAAGCAGAAACTTCATCCAGCAAACCTCATAAGGTAAAACCAAGAAAATAAACAAGTTTCTGAGAGAAATATACGAGATGGGAGTACTTGAAAGAGTAATTAAAAGGCAAATTCGGATCTAGCGAGGAGAAGGTTGCGGTATTTCGAAAACAAACTCTTAAGGAAAAGCATGACTCCATAAAGGAGAGAAGCGATAGGAAAACGAAATTGTCTGATGAGTTAGAGTTGGAACTCAAGTTGAAAAGTTTGAGCTTGGTTTTGGAAACAACAATTTCTCCCAGGTGCTGGTGTTGCCTCTATATCCTTAGGTGTTGAAATTCTTTTTCTCCTCTCTGTTAGATCCGAATTTGCCTTTTTAATTACTCTTTCAAGTACTTCCATCTCGTATATTTCTCTCAGAAGCTTGTTTATTTTCTTGGTTTTACCTTTATGAGGTCTGCTAGATGAAGTTTCTGCTTTCGGTGGACTGTGTGTTTCTGGCAGCTTTGATGGCGGTGTCTTGATTTCCAATTTTGCATTTTGCTTTATATGCAAACTATCATGTGCCCTTTCTTTCTCTTCTTCCGAACCAGAGTCACTATATGGCAGGTTGAGAGGGTTTTTCCCTGTCACAAGTTTTCTGTCTTCAAGTTTTAAACTCTTCTTAATTTCTCCCCGGGTGCTGGGTGTTGCCTCTGTGGCATCCTTGGGTGTTGAAATTCCTTTTCTCCTTCTGTAATTAGTAGGAAGGTTCCTATTTCTGGACCTTTTTGTTTTCCTTTCTGTAGGTTTCTCAGTCTGGAACTCGTTCCAAAACAAAAAGTGACCCCATCCTATTTTCTTTCTGTGAAGACCTTCTTTGACAAGAAGGCAAATCAAACCTTGATGAGAAATTCTGCTTGAAACTTTAGTGGGCTGAGCCTGTACTTGCTTGGCCATTTTGATCAGGGTATTATAAAAGAAATAGGGTATGTTTAAAGGTTCCCTGCCTGTGAAGTGGTTTAATAATTTAAAATGATAGTATAAAACTCTATTATAACGTCCTTCACAAGTAATATATACCAGAATTGCCTTCAGGAGAGTTTTCCATTTTGGCTGTAGGTAGGATAAGGGAATGTCCTTTTTCCATATTAGAGTTTTGTGGACTGGCAACAGGTAGGACCTGAACTCAACGTTTGAATGCAAAGAAGTTTTAAACCAGCAGCTACCTGTCCTAGACAATCCTGTATATTCTGCAATGGAGGCCTCATCTATGATGAATTCTTCTCTGCCGATTTTAGCAACTCTGCCATCATATGAAAGGGCAAATGCCTCAGCGATCTGTTGATGAAAGGT
>SNQJ01S0020895.1:126482-138222 GCA_010110895.2 Picea sitchensis
TGGCTCCTATATGTATATTGTATTGTAAACAATGTAACACAATGTATGAATATAATATATGCTGGTTTTTCCCGGTTTGGGTTTCCAGGTGAAAAATCTCTGTGTAATGTTTGTATTTGCCATTGTATCTTTTCTATTCTTTTCTGAATATCAGTTTGCAGTAGATATTGTACAAGGTTAGAATTTACAACCATGATCCAGTGAAACCATAACCTCTTTAGTATGCATCTCTTGCCATGTTAGAATTGAATGTAGTGCATTTGGATTAAGTGAGACATATTTCCATTGTTTCACATATCCCTCATTTTCACAAAATCCACAAAAAACATGTATACTTTCTTGTCTCAATGGAAAAGATGGCATCCATGTGTTTACTTTGAACACAATGTAATTCCTTTGTGCCATGTATGGTTTACCAAGTTATGGATCGATTCACATCACCAAGTGCAACATGATTCCAATATAACCTACAACATACATATCAAATTTATTTTTATACTAGGTGTGTGTTTCCAAACTAATGTCAAATTTGAGTTTAAATTTTTGCATTGTAGTTTCTTACCTACGCATTGGTGTCACCTATTCATGACCTTCATGGCCTAAATATGAATTTCACCAATCTAATTTGGTACATGATTTGATTTGGATTGCATCATGACTCTTTTGATACCTCTTAAGTGCCTTTTCCACCCAAGTACTTGTGCCATCGTGTTCACCTTTCCATGCCCCATTTATAAAAATATCCAAGTATGTCAAACACTTGTCTCCTTACGAATTTGAATCAATCAATAAAAGAAGCGTGATGATTTGAACTACCCTGCACACCCATTAGACTAAATCCAATGTTTAGTAAATGTTATCACATTCTTTTTGAACGTTTCATAGATTAAGCCAAAGCAATGTTGAACAAATAGTATGTCATGCTCACAATCATCACTAGCATAAAAATGGTATTCCTTAATCACATCACATGATTTTGGAGTGTTGATACTACCGTCAACATTCAACTATGCATATCTATACAAGACATGCCTGAATATGGAAACCTACACATACAAGTCAACCATCACTAAAACTCAACCATAAAATAAAAATAAAAAATAAAAAATTGAAATTAAGACTTGATGCAAAGGCTCATGAACTTGTTAAGGTAAACAAGAACATGTACATTCAGATCATATTTAGGATAAGTTCACAATCAATGAAACTATTAATATGGATTTGTGCGCAATCAATGAAACACATAATGGAAGGGGATAAATAGCTACAAATCCCAAAGATTATAGTGTATCTAGAACTCTATTTCCTTGGCTACTACCCTAGTATAACTTACACATGTGGATAAATATAGTTCAGAATTTTTGTGGACATCACATCCCTTTGATGACATGGGTGATTCTAAAAGTAACATGTGAACATAGATAAGAAAGTTATCCACATTAAAAAAAAAATCCTCTAAGAAGTCCAAGATCTTTCAGTTTGATGCAAGTGCAATTATTCTAGTGGTGACTACATAAAGTAGAGTTATACAATGTGCGAAAACCATGGAAGTTGCAAAGATGTTGTGGTAGGTAGCCTTGTAATGATACATGAACTAGGGTCGATCATATACCAATCTAGAAAGGAATTTCATAATTTGCACAAGGAGAGTGATGAGTTGAGAACTCAATATACTTGAACTATTCATTAATGGCATTTAGTTGAAAATCATTTTAGATGCCACACTTGAAGAAGAGGACAAATTCATAATAACATACTCATATCTCTCTCATATGATTGAGATAGACAAACCAATGTGTGTGTGATGATAGGAAAATTCATATGCAATAATGTCAACTACCAAATTCTGGGCATCTTGTTCCACCTACACATCTTTTACTGGAAAACACATCTTCGAGATTCCTTATATATAATATCATTGAGATAAAATTATGATTGTGAGAGTCAAAGGGTCACCTTGCCAATTTATTTTGCAGAAATCTACAAATGTGTCATAATAGAGTTGGAATTCAACAACGTGGTATTGACAACAAGTATCATAGACTATTTGACTATTATATAATGGTTTCAATTTATCAAATGTGCTAATGGAAATCTTGACACCAAGATTGCTTTCTTAAAATTTCTCAAATAGTTCAACTTTTGTCATATCCATAAATGTGCTTACAATGCTCCTCCTATAGGCATCTAGATAACCATTGCCACAAAACATGCTTTCTATCTAGTATAGTGCAAGAGTGGGTTTCCCAAAATTCTTCGACCTTATTTCTAACACATTATAGAAGTTTATCTTGGTAGGTTTTCCTACAAATAAGATCCCACCAAGCAACTTCATCATTTTTGTCTATATTGACCCTAAATTTAGTATGCCTTTACAAAAATTTTCTTAAAACATGGAGTAATTTTGACATTGCTATCACCATTCGATTTCTTGGAGTCCTTGATGCAACAACAATAGTTGTAATTGCATCATGAGCAAATCCGATATCAAATTTTCCTAATTTTCCAAAGGAAGAGAATGCCTTTGATACATTCTCAAGTCCCTTTGTGTGCTTAACACCTAAAAATACCAACAACTTTGTTTCCTATTTTAATTTTGTGTTTTATCAATCCATGTAGGATTTGAACTCATGTAATCACTGTTCTTTTCTCAAAAAACAACTTAATTATATTATTAACATGTTTTCTAAGTATTTGATCAGGACTCGGGTCCCAAATTCTTCTCTCATGCTTGCATCCAAATGTTCTAAAAAGTTTCCACCCCTTTGAAAATCATTACAACTTCGAATTTTTCTTGAAACCCAAGAGGGGATAGGGTCTTGTGGCCATTTGTTAGATTATATCCCTATATAGTCCAACCAATTTGGTACATGTGTTACGTATAAACCACATGTTGAAATACAAAAAATGCTATGCAAATTATATTTATAGGAATATAAATCAAAACTATGAGTATATTTACCAACATTTCCCTCACTCGATGCCCGAAAGGTTCTCTAATTACATGCACCAAAGGTTCGGCAATGAGTTGACCTACATTTTCTTCACCCTGTTCTCTCAATTCTACTTGTTTTTGTCTCACTCTCTCTCTATCCTTCTCTCACATTTCATCTTTATCAACATGTTGGCGCTCATATTTCTTTTTATGATTTTTCATATTTCCCATTTTGATCACTGGTCAACATAGATTAATATTAGAGTTCACATTTTTTTTTTTGTTTTCTTTTTTTGATAATGACAAGAATGCAATTAAGAGTGACTTGGCTCATATGTATTTTCCTTTTCTATTTTGTTTTATGTGAAGATTTTTTTTTGTTGATTATTGTCACGTCCCCATAGTGTGCGTTGCGATCATACACCTCTTGAGGGTGTGTGACGTCACGACGTTTCTCACTTGGTTGCTTGGCACCACCAATGATAATTTGTCCATACTATTCCTCTTAACTTAGAGCATACCCATACTCCATTCTAGGATACTCCATTCTAGGATACCGATGAGTCACACTCCTACTCTAGTGAAACTCTTGTATACTTAGACATTTGTCAACAAATTTTACACTTAGTCATATTTAAGTATACATTCATGAACATGAGAAGCCAAGATTACAACAACAAAACAAACAAGAAAAGAATTGATATAGTGCAGGCGGCACAAAGCGTTCCTAACACCCGGCTAAGTATTTGTTATTGAAGAACAATTACAATATGAACATTATCGGCTCAGTTTACAACTTCGACAGAGTTACATGAATCACCTCACCTCACTAAGACATTCATACACAAATTCATCACCAAGACTCTTTGTTGCAATTGTCTCTGCAACCTCCTATGGTGCACCCCAGATGTGCCCTCAACCGAAGACTCGTTGTCTCTTCATTTTCACAGAATTCATAGATTTCGATACTACCTCACACATGCCTCCAACAGAGCTACGTTTCCAGAATTCCCCAAAACCATCCTAAGAGAAGCTCACAAAAATATGTCCAATGAATCCACCTCAAGGAAGCGCAAGTCCTCCCAAGTGGAGGAACTTGGTTCCTTGAGGGAGCTCTCCCTCTTTGTCTGCCTCAAAACCACATAGTTCTTCTTTCTCTCCTTATCTTCCAAGCTTCCTTCTTGGTTTTTCACCCTCTTTCCTTTATAGACACACATCTATCACATCTCTTTTCCCATGGGTGAGCCAATATGTTGATTCACCAAGTTGCGCCCCTTCGCAAGGTTGGGATGACTCTTCACATGGGAGAATTCAAGTGGCTTCCCCAAGCTGTTAGCGCAAGGAGTCACCCCATGAATGCATAGGGGTAAGCCTTACACATCAAGAAATACGAAAAGAAAGTTGATTTTGAAATTATGAGAGAGGTAGTGTTGAAGCAATCTGCTTGACTTGACAAATCATATGAATTTATCCCTGCAAATCATCTTCCATATGCAACAAAATAGATCATCCAAAAGCAATGTTTAGCCTTTCAAGGCTTTCAGGTGGAAGACTTCTATGAGAAAACACAGAAATGCAAACAAAAAGATGTGAAAATCCTTTTCAAGAATACTATTGATACAATAGAAGAAGAATCATAATCTGAAGATCCTTTTCAAAAGAGATTTAGCAACACACTAGGTAGAAGATCTCAAAGGCTCCTCCTAAGCAACCCTCTCACACTTGCAGTTGAAGAAGAATAAATCTTAAGAGTCACAACAAAGAAAAAACATAGATAAACATCACTTCCTTCTGCAAATGAATTCTTAACACAGAAAATGATAAAATAGGCTATCTTCAAATAAATCTGTCAAAGTACAAAAACAGAGCCTCTCGGCCTCCCTTGGCTCATGAATCCCCTTATCCCAGAGATCTTTCCTTCCTTAAATATAAAATANGCAAATGAATTCTTAACACAGAAAATGATAAAATAGGCTATCTTCAAATAAATCTGTCAAAGTACAAAAACAGAGCCTCTCGGCCTCCCTTGGCTCATGAATCCCCTTATCCCAGAGATCTTTCCTTCCTTAAATATAAAATAGAATCCTCATAACCTTAGGAGGTTGAATCCCATATCCTCCATTGGATTCTAAACCTTGGAGATAGGTGGCAACAATCAAAGAGACAAAAATCCAACAAATTACTAAGTTTCAGGAATTTGTTGGAAGTCATTAATAAAATGTATCCACCTCATTGCATGAGGCCTTTGTTGGAGATAAATCTTATGTGCAGGTGTCCCTTGACATCTAATTGATCCTTGAGAATCCATTTGAATCCTCCTTGACAGGTGGCAACCTCCCAACAAGGCGAATATCAAAACTGTGACTGCTACAAGAAATTAGGTAGCGTCGCTATAAAACAGTTGGTAGGGCCACTTCTATGTCTAATATCTCTCAAAAAATAACACATTTTGAAAATATGAGAGAGGTTTTTTTTATTTTGAATGTTATAAGCAAAAACCTCCTCGAGATTTCAAAAATACCTTCTCAATTGTTCACAATCCAATTTTTAAATTAGTGACTCAAAATTGGCAGAATAACTCTACACAATTCAACCTCTACCAGAATTTCGATAGTGCCTTTAGGTAGTGCCCGCTTGTGTGTCTGCGTGAAATTCGGTAGCATAAATCCATGGGCGCTTTTGATTATTGGAACCTTGTGAGAGTGCTTTCAATTCTTTTTCTTGACACTTGGAACCTTAACCAATCTTGTGCTAACACAACCAAGCCATCGAACGCTTTGTTCCATCATGTGACTGACCGATCCATCTATCTAACTGAATTGTTTTCTTGGGTACACACACTCCTTAGGTGAGTTTATTTGACTTGCCTAAGTGTGCCCCCCATGCCTTAGCTGATTTTCCTTCGTTGGTGGAGTGCCCAAGTATTTCCCCCAACCCAGCTTCATCAAGTTATTCGTCATTTGATTTATGTCACAAGGCATATTGGGTGGAGTCACCCCTTGGAATATTGCACACCAAAGTAACCCCAACTCTCCCCTATACGAAGACTTTCGTCTCCTCATTTGCATTGAGTGCCTTGCCTACCTGATTTATTTCATTTCGGTCTGTGGTGGAAGTGCACGTTCTCGAGCTTGGCGCAATAAGCCTTAAATCATCCCCCACCTCAAGTCATTTCCATCCTCAAAAAAATCCACAAAATATGAAATCTCCAAGTCTCTGTCCAAACTCGTACCTTCGCTACAACTAAGTTTGTTGGAAACCCCAAGTTTCGTGCCAATCGGAAACTCCAAATTTTTTGCCAAAGTGGAAACCCCAAGTTTCGTGCCAATCGGAAACCCCAAATTTTCTGCCAAAGTGGAAACCCCAAGTTTCAACAAACCAAACTATACCTCACCCAAATCTACACGATCAATTGCTCAAGTTAATGTGGTCACTTCACCCAAATTCAAGGATGAAAGTCACCCAACTTTGTTGCACTCTCTTGCTGCGATGTTGATGCCTTGTTGTTGTTCATTTTTGTTGCTATTGTCACTGCTTGTTGCAACTGATTGCTACCCACTTTACTTCAAAAATTTTCCTAGGTGTTGAACTCTCTTGATCTTGTTGTTTTTCCCATACTTCAACTCAAGTCTATGCCTCTGTGCACTTCCAACCCCCACGTCTCGTACTAGTTGGGTTGTTAATCCAACCGTCGCACCCAATCCGTGAGTATGCATGTCCTCATACCCAAACTTAGTCTTTTTTGTCGCATCTTCATCACTATGTCCAACTCCAAATACTAAGGCAAGTGTCCATTCTTTCCTCACTATCGTTGCCTTCATCTGATATTTGTCAAGGAGATCCTCCACAATGTCTAACTGCTGCACTTCAAACCTACTGACACTTCTGTACTCTTGACCCCCTTGTCATGTTGTTTTTCTCACCTAAGTCATGAACTAGTTGAATGGTCGGTCCAACCATCAAGCTCCTTGAGCCCACACACCCTCATGCACAAATTGGTCACTTCCTTCCATAATTCATTCCTTCTACACAATCCTTAGATCAAGGCAAGATTTCCCCTCACCTCGATGCACTATGAAGTTACTTGAAACCAAAGTCATATGCGACAACTCGACTCCACTGTCCACCTCATGGAAAAATTAGTCAATCTACCCCAAGAACTGCACATTCAGATTTCCTTTGCCCCACTACTTCATCACTTGGCCATGTTGTTGCGTCTACCTCTATATGCCTTGGAATAGTTAGGCTTCACCCTCAACCATGCTACCTAAAGCAAGAGAAACACTCATGCCCAAGTAATCTCTTCATGTTGCAATTTGTTTGTTCACACAATCCTCCAAACAAAGGAAAGTCCTCAAATCACCTCCTTTCGTCAAGTCACCTCTCTGCAACTCAACATTTGTGATGAGTGTGGCCAACACGCCCTTATTCCTCAAACATCCCAATGAACCATCCAAAGTGCTCCAAGTAGAATGAGTCACCTCAAAGAAATTCCATGCCTTAGGCATATTCACACCATTACTTCTGCCAACTCCAACCAACAACCCTCTCGGATCTCTGAGTCATTTCAAAATCATCTGCAAGTCACCAAGGTGTGCTCTGCCTCATCCAGTGTCCCATTCCAAATGTGAGCGAACACCACCCAAGTCACTTGGTTTATGCTCTTCCCATTCAGGTTGACTTCCAACAATTCTTGGTTGACTTCTTGGCTAACTTCATCTGTCTCCTGGAACAAAACTACCTTGCACTTGTTGCAAGCATTCAAAATATGCTACTGTTGTTGTGACTGTCAATTCATCACATGACCCAACAAAACTGACTGAGGAACCAAACACCAAGGCACCTCATCCATCCTATCAAATTGACACAAACAAAATTCATTGCCCACTTCACCACAATGACCTGTACAACGTACCTCATTCAAGAGTTAGGAAACTTCCTGAAGCCACCTCCACGGTTGCATCCAAATATGCGTAAGTCCACCACAAGACTTGTCTAAGCAGGGTGCCCCAAGTTCTCCGTACATTATCCCAATCAAGGCATCCCAAACTGCTACAAGACTTCTTCGAATCTGCACCACTTGAGTCACCCTCAAGTATATTGGTTCTCACCGTGGAAACAAATTGCAATTGAACCACCAATTCATCTGACTTCCCTTCAAAGAAGTCACTACAACACTTAGGAAATGCAAGAACTCAAAACCAACCCTACCTTTCCAAATGCATCATTCATTGCAACCATGTTCTAAGTCTGTTGTCTTGGATCTCCACTTGCCCAAGCAATCGAATCTCCGGAATAACTCCCCTCAATCACCATCAATAGCTCCACAAACCTATAAGACCTTCATTGTGATCAAGGCCGAGTCTAGTCATCCACTTCCGAAATCCGTCTAAGTCCCAAACTTCACATGCAACCGGTCGAACTCATCTCCAATTTCTTGCCATCTTTGCACCTTGACTGCTTCCACTTCAAGGAAATAATTGTCAAGTCATACTATTGTTAACCAACTATTGTAACTCTGCAAAGATCTACCTCGTCCAAAGACTATGATCGACCCACTTGTCCAACAACCCAACTCAACTCAATTGTTGTTCTTGATGATGCACGACACAAAGAGGTCATGATGGAAACGTGCCCAACCAACTGTCTACTGCAAAGATCCTCTAGGTCACCTCAAGTCGTTCACCGAAGTGCTTCAACTTGCTCAACCAAGAACGAATTCCCTTTGCAATCGCTTATGTGATCACCCTCTATGTTTCACTTCTATGATCACTTCTGCGGTTAGATTTGCGACAAGTTGTGCAACGAATCCTACATTTAATTGCCTTTCCCAAGTGCTCAGTTCACTCAACAAACTCTGTGCTTGGTCTCTCCAAGATGTGCACAACAAGTCCAACACTGAATTTCATCACACATCAAACCAAGTGCTTCATTTCACCACAAACTATGCTCTCAATCTATACAAGGTGCACCCATACCAACCTTCCCATTACACCATCAACCGAACATTTGTCATAAGTTTGATGCAAAGTTTGTGATGAGAAAGCTCGCTACATTGAATTGTTCACCAAGTCTTCGAACGTTCCCACCGAACTGACTTCGCAACAAACCACCTTCTCAACAAGTGCGCCCCGCCACAAATGTTCTGACTACAAGAGTGGTAAAGAGCACCAAACTACTTTGATGCCATCTGTCATCAAGATAGTGGTGAAGAGTTCCCCAACCCTTCTCCAAAATTGGCAACAAGTAAGCTCTGATACCATCTGTCTCGTCCCCACAGTGTGCCTTGTGATCATGCACCTTTTGAGGGTGTGTGACACCACAATTTTTCTCACTTGGCTTCTTGGCACCACCAATGATAATTCTTCCGGACTACGCCTCTTCACCTAGAGCATACCCATAATTTTTTCTAGGCTACCGACGAGTCAAACTCCAACTCTAGTGCAACTCTTGTATACTTAAACATTTGTCAACAACTTTAACATTTAGTCATATTTAGGCATACATTCATGAACATGAGAAGCCAAGAGAACAACAACGAAACATACAAAAGAAACATAGATATAGTGCAAGTGACACAAATAGTGCCTAACACTTGACTAAGTCTTTGTTATTGCAGAATAGTTACAATATGAGCAATATCAACTCGGTTTACAACTTCGACAGAGTCACACAACTCACCTCACCAAGACACTCATACATAGATTCATCACCAAGACTCTATGTCGAAATTGTCTTCACAACCTCCCATGGTGCACCTCAGATTTTCTCTCAACCACATACTTGTTGTCTCTTTGTTTTTGTAGACTTCACATATTTTAGTGTTTCCTCACACATGCCTCCAACATACCCATGTTTCCAGACTTCTCCAAAACCAACCCAAGAGAAGATCGCCCAAATCTATCCAATGAATCCACCTCAAGGCAGCAAAAGTCCTCCCAAGTGGAGAAACTTGGCTCCTTGAGGGAGTTCTCCCTCTTCGTCTACCTCAAAACCACAAATATTTTCTTGCTCTCCTTATCTTCCAAGCTTCCTTCCTGGTTTCATGCCTACTTGTCTTTATTGGCCCCCATCCATCACATCTCTTTTCCCATGCGTGAGTTGACCCATCAGTTCACCTAGTCGCACCCCTTCGCAAGGTTGGGCTGACTCATGTGGGCACGTTTGGGTGGCTTGTCTAGCCAACCCATCATACGCTTCATTTCGTTGTTTGGATAACCCATCGATTCATCTAACCAACTCATCGTCTTGGGTGTGTGTGCCCCTTAGATGAGTCAAGCCAACTTGCCTAAGTGTAGCCCCCATGCCTTAGCCAATTTTCCTTCATTGGTGGAGCGTCCAAGTCTTTCCCTTAAGGCATCTTGGGTGGAGTCGCCCCTTAGCATGTCACATTATCGAGGAACTCCAACTCTCCCCTATATAAATACTTCCATATCCTCATTCACACCGAGCGCCCTGCCTACCCAATTTCCTCCATTTCGGTATGTGGTGGAAGTGCGTGTGCCCAGGCTTGGTGCTGCAGGCCTTATAATTACAACAATACCTCGATCTATGTCATACCTTGATTTAACCATTTCATAAATTGAGAGTAGACCTTGATTCGTGGTTTCTTAAAACCACGATCGTGGTTTATTAAAATCATATCATAAGCCCTCAATCGAGTGTTTAAACCCAAAAACCCTGCGCCTTTTATGCAAGATTTTTTGCAACTACAACTTTTAGGGGGTGAAACCCCTTCATCTCTTTTATCTCAATTTTGGACTTGATGCCAATGGATTTGTCATTGAATCCTCTATCCAATGGTGTGTCATTTTCACATTTTCGGTTTCATATGATATTTTTAATTTATTTTCTTCTAAAACTTATACTTCATTTTTTTCCATAGTTATGAAGGTGCTGAAAGAAAAATCAACAGCATACAAACTACACAACAAATAATTATAAAAAATATGTTGATTCTCTGTGGATGTTTCCAAGTATTTCCCTCAAGGCATCTTGGGTGGAGTCACCCCTTAGCATGTCACATTATCGAGGGACTCTGACTCTCCCCTATATAAATACTTTCATCTCCTCATTCACACCGAGCGCCCTGCCTACCCAATTTCCTCCATTTCGGTATGTGGTGGAAGTGCATGTGCCCAGGCTTGGCGCTACAGGCCTTATAATTACAACAATACCTGGATCCATGCCATACCTTGATTTAACCATTTCATAAATTGAGAGTAGACCTTGATCCGGGGTTTATTAAAACCATGATTGTGGTTTATTAAAATCATATCATAAGCCCTAAATCGAGTGTTTAAACCCAAAAATCCTGCGCCTTTTATGCAAGATTTTTTGCAACTACAACTTTTAGGGGGTGAAACCCCTTCATCTCTTCTATCTCAATTTTTGACTTGATGCCAATGGATTTGTCATTGAATCCTCTATCCAATGGTGTGTCATTTTTGTTGGGTATGTGTTATATTCTTTGCACGAGTAGTAGTGTTTGAGTGCCTGCGCCGAGCGCGTAGGGGGGTAAGAGGGGGGGTGCAGGGAGGCGGAGCCCCCCGTGCGGGGGTTCGAGGGCAGCGCCCCCGAAATTTTTTTTTTTGGGCCGACATATTTTCGCCGGTTTCGGGCCGACATATTTCCGGGACGACATATTTCCGGGACCACATGCTATTAGGTGGTTTTTGGCACATGGTTTTTTGCCGATGGTTTTCTATTTCCGGTTAAGGAATTAGGGTTTTGGACTAATCCAGGTCATTGGGTTAGGGTTTTGGATGCCGTTGGCTCCTATATGTATATTGTATTGTAAACAAT
>SNQJ01S0020895.1:161445-176168 GCA_010110895.2 Picea sitchensis
TGTGCTTTAAAATGCTCAAAATTCCAAATAGATGGCTCCAATGGCTTTAGAACGTCCAAAAACCCCTAGCTGGGCTTTTTCGGCACCTCGTTTGGCCAAAAATTGAAGAAGATAGGCTTCCTGGAAGTTCCCCTTCAAACTTGCTGTCTCTAGATTGCCAAAATGCACCTCCTCCTCCTCAACCTAGCCCCCACACACATTTATGTGTTAAAACCCAGCACCGGGTGCAACCGCACAAACGGTGCGAACTGTAGGACGGTTACGCGCCTAGCCCCTAACCGCCAAGGCCTGTGGGCATGTGAAGAACCATATGACCGCATGCATATATATAAAGGGATACGTTTAAACATATGGTAAATGGTCGGAGGCACACATTGGTGGTTCTATACACATACATATATGACCGGGGGTCGGGGCTAAGCCCCAGCCCAGATCGCACCCATTTCAAATCTATTCAAACTTAAATAATTTTTAAAAGGTTATATGTTAAGAACCATGTGGGTGGTGCGCCGGTTGGGCGGCCATTCCCAAAGATTTGCCCCTGCCCAGAGGTCGCGGGGTCGAATCTGGCCAACAACATAAATTTTAAACCAATGCCAGGGTGACACGTGGTGGCCACTGAGTGGGCCACGTGTCAGCATTTCATTCGCCACCAATGACAAGTGTCATACACTAACTCGTCCACAATCTTGCCAACCAACATCTGCCACGTGTCGTACGGAACTGCCATGTGTCATATGGTCTGCCATGTCAACATCTGTATGGACTATATGGACTATACAGTCAGCACATTTGTTTTTGCATGTTTGTCGTTTTGAACAGAACACCATATCCTTCTCATCCGACGTCCGTTTGAAACCAAATGAGTTGCGTTGGGTTCGTGATGATGAGTCCTACGCCCCTCTGATATACCTGAGAAGTTGTGGGATTCCATCTCCATGGATTACATGTCTAGTTCATCGTCGACCAAGCACCGAAATGACTATGTGTTTGTGGTCGTTGATCGATTTTCGAAGATGGCCATTCTCACAACCTATAAGAATACTGTCACATCGGTCAATACTGCCAAGCTCTTCTTCAAATGAGATTTGGTTCACTTTGGGATACCACGGATCGTCATCTCCGACCAAGACAGTAGGTTCCTCAACACCTTTTGGTTGAGTCTCTGGTCTCTATTGGACACCAAGCTCACAAAATCCACTTCTTTCCACCCCCAAACTGATGGCCAAACCGAGGTTGTCAATCGAATGATTGTGCACATCCTATGCATGTACAATTCTAAGCATCCTCGTACATGGGACGAGATTCTCTCATATATCAGACACAGTTACAATAGGGCTCTCCATAGATCCACCGGGCCATATCGCATTTTAGGTGGGTCTGGGCTTCCAACCCTTGGGACCCATTGATGTTGCACTTCCTCTTTCCACCGCATAGACAGACTCTTCCCCTTATCAGTCTGCGGTCAACAAAGCCACCAAATTCATTGAGCAGATTCAGCACATCCTCTAAGAGGTCTAGGAGAATTTGCATAAATCCAATGCTAAGTACAAGTAGCGCCATGATAAACATAGGGTACCACACCAGTTTTAGGTTGGCAACAAAGTCTTGTTACATTTGCAGAAGGAGCGTCTCATTGGGCCCATCAGAAGCTTCGGCCCCTACGTTATGGGCCTTACACTATCACCAAGGTTGTGGGTAGCAATGCTTTTGAGCTCAACACTCCACCCTTCCTTGGGTTGCAACTAGTATTCAATGTGGACCTCATTTGGCCATACTTTCCACCATTATTGGACACCTTTGAGATCGTCGAACAACTGACACCAACAGAGCTCAACCCTGATTGCATGGAACAAGCATCCACAGATCAAATAGTGGACACATAGGTCAAGGGAACTCACCAGCAATAGATCCAACTTTATGGGGTTGTCAAGGCAGGGCAACCCCTACACCAAGGCAAGTGGCTCACTCGGGGCCAAATCTAGCAGAAGTTTCCACATCTGATGGGGGAACTCAATGCAATGGAGACCATTGCTTCATAAGGGGGAAGGATTGATCTAGATGGATATTGGTGGCCACCCACCTATTCCAACTAGATCCTCGTGTTCGTTTTTGTTCAGCACGTCTTTTTGTACTGCTTTATAATTGTGAGTTCTACACTTCTAGGTTGTCTGAAGCCTCACACATTCTCCAGGTGGATACAGATGGCCTCTCGCATAACCCAACTTCCCTATTTTGTATGTTATCATGTCAGCACATCTTATTGTACTTTCAGGGTTGTTTTGGGGCCCTAAACATTGTTCTTTTGGCTCACCACAGTCAGACTGTAGACAGAGTCAGAGTTTGGCATCGAAATGTGTATTTCTCTGAAAGACCTTTCCAATGTTCTATCACGCACCTAAAACAAAGGTCGTATGCAAACGTTATGACCTTAGGAAGTTGAGGTACCAAATTACACCAACTTACCCATATAGCCCACATGACTTTCGACGTTTCACCTTCTAGGGTTAGGCTTTTGGATGTCTAGGGTTTTGGAATTCATGAGTAATATGAAAAGGGCCTATGGAGCCTCATTGTAATCCATTCTGCTTAGACGGATGCTCCTAGCAGCCACATCTCTTCTCAGAGATAGATACCACAATTTGAGCATGTTTTAGTTCTGCAGTTTTACAGTTTCTACCTATTTCATTATTTAATAGAAGATATTGTTCATTGAATATTTGTGTTATTCTTCCTATCTCTGTGTTTATGGTATTCAGTCTGTAATCAGTTCGTTCCACAACTAAATCTGGATCGGTGGTATCAAAGAGATCTGATCTTTATTTGTTTTTCTTTGTGCATGTCCTGGACAAGGTCTGGGTACTAGAAGTTGGGACTCGAACCAATCGAGCCATTACCAGATCGGTCACACCAAGCCCGACATCAACCCATTGGAGAGGAAAATAAATATGATGGAGCAAGAGATCCTATTAAAATGTTTCTCGAGGAAGCCCTCGCACGACAAAGGAACAAAATGATGGACAACTTCGCGCAAATCCTTTGACGGTTGCCCACAGGAGAAGCATTTTCATTAGGCGTCCATGCAACCCCCTTGAAGGTACATATAAATTTTGATATTCCATTATTTGAAGGACTGATAGATGCAGATGCTGTAGATAAATGGTTAAATCTGCTCAAAGGATATTTTTCGGTCCACAATTTTTCCGATCGGGAAAATATCACTTTTTTCACTCCTCAATGTCATTCCCCATGTTAAAGACTAGTGGGATACCTACTCTGAGCAAAGGGTCGTGGAGGAATCTTTAATTTTTTTGGTGTCCCCTACATGGGATTCCTTCTGAGACACCATTAAAGAACAATACTACCATATTGGAAGCTACGAGGACCAATACACTAGATGGACCACCCTACGCCAGGAAAGGGACCAGACAGTACTAGACTTCACCAATATTTTCCATACGTTCCGCACCAAATTAGGTATCAAATATTTTGAGTGTCATTTGGTGCTCAAATACCATGACTATTTTCATAGATACATTCAAACAGAAATGAAGTTCCTGGACATCGGGCATAGCTTATAGATACACTGTCAAGATCGAACACAAATTTAAGCAGAAATGACGATAGTTTGGATCTGCAAACCCCTCACAGACAGAGCATGGAAAAGACAACCCCAACCCACATAGTATGGTACCAAGTCACGATTGATGCCCTCGGGACAATCCTTCCAAGCCAGAACACAAGAAGGGAAACGAGAAGACGAAGGACATGGGAAAATGGCGTGAGTACCATAAAAGTCCTTGGCACAACACCGACGAATGCCGCTCCAAGTAGTTCCTCATGGCCGAGCTGAAGGCTTCCGAGTGAGAGGCCAATTCTGATTTTGAGTCAAATCTTGAAGGAGGGAAGCGGATAATCGATGTTGAACCCAGTGCCATGGTAGCTACCACCAAAGTCCAGTCAAGAAAACTAGAAGAACCAGAGGAAGGGGAACACTTCTTTCACTCGTAGATGTGGGTCAAGGGTGCTCCAATTCACTTCATTGTCGACATCGGTAGTCAGAAGAACCTGATTTCAGCAAAGGTCGTCAAGCAGTTGAACCTACCAATGACAATGCACCCGCAACCCTACACCATCAGATGGCTTCGTCAAGGAAGAGATCTTTGTGTCAGCCAACAGTGTCGTCTGTCCTACGACATCATGCCTTTCAAAGATAAGGTACTGTGTGATATTGCTCCCCTTGAAGTTTGTGATGTTCTTTTAGGACAACCATATTATTACTTTGGGTAGACAATTGTACAAGATCCCATAGGTGGCACCGCCTACTGTTATTTCTTTAATATTCGCTAAGCAATCCAGTAAGGTCATTTCACAAACAGAGAAGTTCGGCTTCTTTGTGATCCATGCTCACAGTAAGTAGAAGATCCCCGCCACATTTGTGGCCTCTACACAACACCTCTCTTTGTAGCAGAATAAAGTGGATGGGATCGTGGAAGAATACAGAGACATCTTCGTCTCACCTACAGGGGTACCAACACATTGCCAAGTCAAGCATCCAATTGATCTGACCCCGGGTGCAACTCTACCTAATGGACCAGTCTATCGATGCTCGTTGATGGAGAATGACAAAATCAAGCATCAGATTCAAGAGCTTCTTCGAAAGGGGCACATCAGACCCAACTCCTCCCCTTGCAGAAGCCCTATTGTATTGGTGCAAAAGAAGGATGGGACTTGGTGACTCTACATTGATTACAGAGCCTTGAGAAAAATCACAATCAGGAACCGCTATCCCATTCCCAGGATTGATGACCTTCTTGACCAACTCAAGGGGGAAAATTCTTCAGCAATATTGACCTAAAGTTTGTCTACCACCAGGTTCCCATCAAACCAATAGATGTTTGGAAGACAACCTTCAAGTCTAAGGAAGGTCTCCACGAATGGCTAGTCATGCCCTTTGGCTTAACAAATGCACCAACCACTTTGATGAGGTTGATGGACGATGTATTGCGACCCTTCACAAACTCCTTTGTGGTAGTATATTTGGATGACATCCTCATCTTCAACAGAACATGGGAGGAGCACATTCAGCATATTCAATAGGTTTTGAGCACTCTGCGGCAACACAAGCTTTATGCCAACTTGGAAAAATTCTCTTTTGGCATGAACAGGGTCCAATACATGGGATACATTGTTTATGAGCATGGGGTACATGTTAATATAGATAATATCCAAGTCATCTGTGACTGGCCAGCTCCGACCACACTAACTGAGCTTCGGAGCTTCTTAGGAGTCACCAATTTTTATCGATGGTTCGTGTTGGGATTCTCCCATATTTCCTGGGCCCTCATGCAGGTGACCAAGGGTGGTGTTAGGGCCAATTTCGTGTGGGGAAAGGAGAAAAAATGAGCATTCGAATATCTGAAACATTGTTTGTGCTCAGCTACAGTACTCTCCTTGCTCAATCTGTAGCAACCATTCGAGGTTGAGACTGATGCATCTGACTATGTTGTGGGCATAGTTGTCACTCAACACAGGCATCCAGTGGCATACCATAGTGAGACACTCTCTGATACTGTCCGTAAATACCCCACCTATAACAAGGAAATGTATTCAATTGTTTAAGCCTGTCGTCAATGGAAACATTACATTTTGGGGATAGAGACAATCATACACACTGATCACAAGCCTTTGTAGTTCATACAGACACATGGAAAATTGTAGAAAGACTGCCATCAGAAGTGGTCCACCTACCTGCAACAGTTCCATCTCAACATCAAGTATAAGACAAGTATATCCAATCATGTCGCTGATTGCCTCAGTCGGCATCCTGTCACTGCACTTACCACTGTGCTTCATTCCTATGGACATGAAACATTAGAGTGGCCCCAAATTTACTAGCAAGATCTGGACTTCGCCACCACATATCAGCTCTTGGGTACAAGCGCCACTGTCACTAATTTTCACATTCAGGATGAACTCTTATCCCACCTGGGCCATCTCTGTGGTCCTACAAGTGAGCGTGAAAACCTGATTTGGGATGCCCACTACAGTAGGGTGGTAGGACATTCTGGCGTAGAGAAAACTGTGGTCGTCCTTTAGAAACATTTTTATTGGCCAAAAATTCGACTGGACGTCGGAGAGTATATCATATCTTGCACTTCTTATGCCATTTCCAAGCCAATCATCAAGAAACGAGGCTTATACACCCCTCTGCCTATTTCTGAGAAGTCGTGGGAGTCCATCTCCATGGATTACACGTCTGGTTTTTCGTCCACCAAGAACAGAAATGACTGCGTGTTTATGGTCGTTGATCAGTTTTCAAAGATGGCCATCCTCATAGCCTATAAGAAGATATTCACAGTGGGTGATACTGCCAAGCTCTTCTTTGAACAGGTTTGGGTTCACTTTGGGATACGACAAACCATCATCTCCGACCGAGACAACAGGTTCCTCAACACATTTTGGTCGAGTCTTTGGTCTCTGTTGGACACCAAGCTCACAAAATCCACTTATTTCCACCCCTAAACCGATGGATAAACTGAGTTCATTAATCGGATGATTGTGCACATCCTGCGCACCTACAATTCTAAGCATCCTTGTACAAGGGACGAGAGTCTCCCATATGTCCAACACAGTTACAGTAGAGCTCTCCATAGTTCCACTGACCATAGCCCATTTCAAGTGGGTCTTGGCTTCCAACCCTTGGGACCCATTGATGTTGCACTTCATCTTGCCACCACACATACATACTCTTCCCTTGATCAGTCTGCAGTCGACAAAGCCACCGGATTCATTGAGCGTATTCAACACATTCTCAAACAGGTCCAGGAGATTTTGCAGAAATCCAATGCTAAGTACAAGCAACACCATGATAAACACATGGTACCACACCAGTTTTAGGTTGGTGACAAAGTTTGGTTACATTTGTAGAAGGAGTGTCTCACCGGGCCCCATCGGAAGCTACAACCACTTCGTTATAGGCCTTACAATATCACCAAGGCTGTGGGTACCAATGATTTTGAGCTCAACACTTCACCCTTCCATGTTCTGCATCTAGTATTCAATGTGGACCTCCTTCGGGCATATTTTCCACCATTATTGGACACCTTTGAGATCGCCAAACAACTAACACCAACATAGCTCAACCATGACTACATGGAACAAGCATCCACCGATTAGATAGTGGACACACATGTCAAGGGCACTCGCCAGCAACATATCCATCTTTATTGGCTTGTAAAGGCAGGGAAACTCCAACACCAAGGCAAGTGGCTCACCCGGGGCCAAATCTAGCAGAAGTTTCCTCACCTGATGGGGGAACTCAACGCAATGAAGACCATTTCTTCCTAATGGGGGATGATTGATCCAGATGGATATTGGTGGCCACCCACCTATTCCAACTGGCTCCTCATGTCCGTTTTTGTTCAACACGTCTTTATGTACTGCTTTATAATTGTGAGTTCTACACTTCTAGGGATGTCTGAAGCCTCACACATTCTCCAGGAGGATATAGGTGGCCTCTCGCCTAATCCAAATGGCCTATTTTGTATGTTTTCATCTCAACACATCTTGTTGTACTTTCAGGGCTATTTTTCGGCCCTAAACATTGTTTTTTTGGCTTGCCACAATCAACCTATAGACAGAGTCTAAGTCTGATGGCAGAATGTGTAGTTCTTTGAAATACCTTTCCAACAGGCTATCACGCACCTAAAATAAAGGTCCTATGAAAAATTTATGACCCTAGGAAGTTGAGGTACCAAAATACACCGACTTACCCATAGAGCCCACATGAATTTCGACGTTTCACCTTCTAGGGTTAGGTTTTTGGATGTCTAGGGTTTTGGCATTCATGAGTAATATGAAAAGCACCTATGAAGCCTCATTGTAATCCATTCTGCTCAGACAGATGCATGTAGCAGCCACATATCTTCTTACAGATAGCTACCATGATTCGAGGAAGTTTCAGTTTTGCAGTTTTACAGTTTCAACCTATTTCATTATTTAATAGAAGATATTGTTGACTAAATATTTGTGTTACTCTTCCTATCTCTCTATTTATAATATTCAGTCTGTAATCAGTTCGTTCCGCTCCTAAATCTGGATCAGTGTTATCAGAGTGGCCTGCTCTTCATTTATTTTTCTTCATGCATGTCCCCAACAAGGTTTGGGTACAAGAAGTTGGGACTCGAACCAATCGAGGCATTACCAGATTGGTCGTGCCGAGCTCGACAAAAAACCATGGGAGACTAAAATAAAGATGATGGATCAAGAGATCCTATTAAAGTGTTTCTCAAGGAAGCCCTCGTGTGAGAAAGGAACGAAATGTTGGACAACTTCGTGCAGATCCTTCGATGGTTTCCCACGAGAGAAACATTTTCATCAGAAGGCCATGCAACCCCATTCAAGGTACATGTAAATTTTTATATTCCATTATTTGAAGGACCGATAGATGCGGATGTTGTAGATAAATGGTTAAATATGCTTGAATGATATTTTTTGGTCCATAAGTTTTTTGATCGGGAAAATATCACTTTTGGACTCCTCAAGGCCCTTCCCCATGTTAAATACTGGTGGGATGCCTACTCTAAGCAAAGGGCCGTGGAGGAATCTGCAATTTTTGTGGTGGCCCCTACATGGGATTCCTTCTGAGATGCTATTAAAGAATAGTACTACCATGTTTGAAGCTACGAGGACTAGTACACCAGATGGACCACCCTACATCAAGAAAGGGACCAGACATTACCATACTTCACCAATATTTTCCATACCCTCCGCACCAAAATGGGTATCAAAGATTCTGAGCATCATTTGGTGCTCAAATAACACGACTGTTTGTATAGATACATTCAAATAGAAATGGAGTTCCTAGACATCACATTATTGGGCACAACTTATAGATACACTGTCAAGATTGAGTACAAATTTAAGTAGAAACGATGAGAATTTGGATCTGCAAACCCCTCACAACCGAAGCAGGAAAAAGGCAACCCCAACCCACACAACAGAGGACCAAGTCACGATGGACTCCCTCAGGACAATTCATCCAACCCATAACACAAGAAGGGCAACGAGAAGACGAAGAAGGACACAAGAAAATGGTGTGAGTACCATAAAAGTCCTTGGCACAACAGTGATGAATGTCGCTCCAAGCAGTCCCTCACGGTCGAGTTGAAGGCTTCTGAGTCAGAGGCTGATTCTGATTCTGAATCAAATCTTGAAGGAGAGAAGCAGATTATCGATGTTGAACCCAGTTCCATGGTCTCTACTACCAAATTCTGTCCAAACGAACCAGAAGAACCAGAGGAAGGGGAACGCCTCTTTCACTCACAAATGTGGGTCAAGGAGGCTTTGATTCACTTCATTTTCGACAACGGTGGTCAGAAGAACTTGATTTCAGTAGAGGTTGTCAAGTGGTGGAACTTGCCAATGAAACAACACCCACAACCCTACACCATTGACTAGCTTCGTCAAGGAAGAGATCTTTGTGTCAACCAACAGTTTCGTCTGTCCTATGACATCAAGCCTTTCAAATATGAGGTATTGTGTGATATTTCTCCCCTTGAGGTTTGTGATGTTCTTTTAGGACAACCGTATTTTTGGAAGTGTCATGTTGTGTATGAGTGTAGACCTCGCAATGTTATTATTACTTTGGGTATAAAATTGTACAGGCTCCCAGAGCTGGCACCGCCTACTAATATTTCTTTAATCTCTGCTAAGAAATGCAGTAAGGTCATTTCATAGATCAGGAAGTTCATCTTCTTTGTGATTTGTGCTCACAATCCGAAGAAGGTCATCGCCACATCTGTGGCCTCTACACAACACCTCTCTTTGTATCAGAAGCAAGTGGACGAGACCATGGAAGAATACAGAGACATCTTCATCTCACCTACAGGGGTACTGACACATTACCAAGTGAAGCATCCAATTGATATGACCCTCGATGCACCTCTACCTAATGGACCAATCTATCGATGCTCACTGGTGGAGAATTATGAAATCAAGTGTCATATCCAAGAGCTTCTTCAAAAGGGGCACATCAGACCCAACTCCTCCCCTTGCAGAAGCCTAATTGTACTGGTTCAGAAGAAGGATGGGACTTGGTGACTCTGCACTGATTACAAAGCCTTAAACAAAATCACAGTCAGGAACCACTATCCCATTCCCAAGATTAATGACCTTATTGACTAACTTAAGGGGGAAACGTTCTTCAACAATATTGACCTGAAGTCTGGCTACCACCAGGTTCCCATCGAACCAATGAATGTCTAGAAGACAACCTTCAAGTCTACGGAAGGTCTCTACGAATGGCTAGTCATGCCCTTTGGCTTAAAAAATGCACCAACCACTTTCATGACGTTGATGGACGATGTATTGTAACTCGTCACCAACTCCTTTGTGGTAGTATATTTGGATGACATCCTCATCTTCAGTAGAATGTGGGAGGATCACATGCAACATACTCAACATGTTTTGAGCACTCTACGACAACACAAGCTTTATGCCAACTTGGAAAAATGCTCTTTTGGCATGAACAAGTTCCAATACTTGGGATGCATTGTTGATGAGCATGGGGTACATGTTGATCCAGCTAAGATCCAAGTCATTCATGACTGGCCAGCCCTGACCACACTGACTGAGCTTCATAGCTTCTTAGGATTCACCAATTTTTACCGATGGTTCGTGTTGGGATTATCCCATATTACTTAGGCCCTCATTTAGGTGACCAAGGGTGGTGGTAGGGCCAAGTTCGTGTGGGGGAAGGAGAAACAATGAGCATTCAAAGATCTGAAACATCATTTGTGCTCAACTCCAATACTCTCCTTGCCTGATCTATAACAACCATTCAAGATTGAGACTAATGCATCTAACTATGTTGTGGGCGCAGTTCTCACTCAAAAATGGAATCCGGTGGCATACCATAGTAAGACACTCTCCGATAATGTCCGTAAATACCCCACCTATGACAAGGAAATGTATTCCATTGTACAAGCTTGCCGTCAATGGAAACATTACATTCTGGGGATAGATACAATCATACACACTAATCACAAGCCTCTGCAGTTCATAGAAACACAGGGGAAATTGCAGAACGACCGCCATCGGAAGTGGTCCACCTACCTGCAACAGTTCCATATCAACATCAAGTATAAGATAGGTATCTCCAATCATGTCTTTGATTACCTCAATCAGCCTCCTGTGGTTGTACTTACCACTATGCTTCATTCCTGTGGACATGAAACATCGGAGTGGCCCAAACTTTACCAACAATATCTAGACTTCGCCACCACATATCAGCTCTTCGGTATAGGCACCATTGTCACTGATTTTCACATTCAGGATGAAATCTAATCCTACATCAGCCATCTCTGTGGTCCTACAAGCGAGCGTGAAAACCTAATTTGGGAAGCCCACTGCAGTCGGGTGGTAGGACATTTTGGCGTAGAGAAAACTGTGGCCGTCCTTGAGAAACATTTTTATTGGCCAAAAATTTGACTAGACATCAACAAGTATATCAGATCTTGCACTGCCTGCACCATTTCCAAGCTGACCATCAAGAAGCAAGGCTTATACACCCCTCTGGCTATTCCTGAGAAATCGTGGGAGTCCATCTCCATGGATTACATGTCTGGTTTTGCATCCACCAGGCACAGAAATGAATGCGTGTTTGTGTTCGTTGATCGGTTTTCGAAGATGGCCATCCTCACAGCCTTTAAGAAGACTTTCACAGTAGCTGATACTACCAAGATCTTCTTCGAACGCATTTGGGTTCACTTTGGGATACCACAGACCATCATCTCCGACCGAGACAACATGTTCCTCAACACCTTTTGGTCAAGTCTCTGGTCTCTATTGGACACCAAGATCACAAAATCCACTTCTTTCCACCCCCAAACTGATGGCCAAACCAAGGTCGTCCATCAGATGATTTTTCACATTCTGCGCATGTACAATTCTAAGCATCCCCATACATGGGATGAGAGTCTTCCATATGTCCAACATAGTTACAACAAGGCTCTCCATAGTTCCACTGGCCATAGCCCATTTCAAGTGGGTTTGGGCTTCCAACCCTTGGGACCCATTGATGTTGCACTTCCTCTTTCCACCGCACAGACAGACTCTTTTCCTGATCAGTCTGCGGTCGACAAAGCCACGAGATTCATTGAGCGGATTCAACACATCCTCCAACAAGTCCAGGATATTTTGCAGAAATACAATGCTAAGTACAAGCAACACCATGATAAACACAGGGTACCACACCAGTTTCAGGTTGGCGACAAAGTTTGGTTACATTTGCAAAAGGAGCGTCTCACCGGGCCCCATCGAAAGCTTCGACCAATTTTCTATGGTCCTTAAACTATCACCAAGGCAGTGGGTAGAAATGCTTTTGAGCTCAACACTCCACCCTTCCTTGGTCTGCATCCAATATTCAATGTGGACCCCCTTCGGCCATATTTTCCACCATTATTGGACACCTCTGAGATCGTCAAACAAATGACACCAACATAGCTCAAACCTGAGACACTCTCAAAGCTTCTTAGGATTTGCCAATTTTTATCGACGGTTCATGTTGGGATTCTCCCATATTGCCTAGGCCCTCAGCTAGGTGACCAAGGGCAGTGGTAGGGCCAAGTTCATGTGGGGAAAGGAGGAGCAATGAGCATTCAAAGATCTGAAACATCGTTTTTTCTCAATTCCAGTACTCTCCTTGCCTGATCTGCAATAACCATTCAAGATTGAGATTGATGCATCTAACTATGTTATGGGTGCAGTTCTAACTCAGCACTGACATCCGGTGGCATACCATAGTGAGACACTCTCTGATATTGTCTGTAAATACCCCACCTATGATAAGGAAATGTATTCCATTGTACAAGCCTATCGTCAATGGAAACATTACATTCTAGGGACAAAGACAATCATACACACTAATCACAAGCCTCTGCAGTTCTCATAGACACATGGGAAATTGTAGAACAATTTCCATCATAAGTGGTCCACCTACCTACAACAATTCCATCTCAACATCAAGTATAAGACATGTATCTCCAATTGTGTCGTTGATTGCCTTAGTCGGCCTCCTGTGGCTGCACTTACCACTGTGCTCCATTCCTGTGGATAGGAAACATCGGAGTGGCCCCAACTTTACCAACAATATCCAGACTTTGCCACCACATATCAGCTCTTGGGTACATGTGCCACTATCACTGATTTTCACATTCAGGGCGTACTCTTATGCCACCTAGTCCATCTCTGTGTTCCTACAAGCGAGCGTGCAAAGATGATTTGGGAAGCCCACTAAAGTCAGGTGGCAGGACATTTTGGCGTAGAGAAAATTGTGGCTGTCCTTTAAAAAAAATTTTACTGGCCAAAATTTTGAGTGGAAGTCAGCAAGCATATCAGATCTTGCACTGCCTGCGCCATTTCCAGGCTGGCCATCAAGAAACAAGGCTTATACACCCCTCTAGATATTACTGAGAAGCCATGGGAGTCCATCTCAATGGATTACATGTCTGGTTTTCCATCCACCAGGCACGAAAATGATTGCATGTTTGTGTTCGTTGATCGGTTTTCAAAGATGGCCATCCTCACAGCCTTTAAGAAGACTTTCACAGTGGCTGATACTACCAAGATCTTCTTCGAACGAGTTTGGGTTCACTTTGGGATACCACAGACCATCATCTCCGACCGAGACAACATGTTCCTCAACACCTTTTGGTCAAGTCTCTGGTCTCTATTGGACACCAAGCTCACAAAATCCACTTCTTTCCACCCCCAAACTGATGGCCAAACTGAGGTCGTCCATCAAATGATTTTTCACATTCTGCACATGTACAATTCTAAGCATCCCCATACATGGGACGAGAGTCTCCCATATGTCCAACATAGTTACAACAGGGCTCTCCATAGTTCCACCGACCATAGCCCATTTCAGGTGGGTTTGGGCTTCCAACCCTTGGGACCCATTGATGTTGCACTTCCTCTTTCCACCGCACAGACAGACTCTTTTCCTGATCAATCTGCGGTCAACAAAGCCACGATATTCATTGAGCGGATTCAACACATCCTCCAACAGGTCCAAAATATTTTGCAGAAATACAATGCTAAGTACAAGCAACACCATGATAAACACAGGGTACCACACCAGTTTCAGGTTGGCGACAAAGTCTGGTTACATTTGCAAAAGGAGCGTCTCACCGGGCCCCATCGAAAGCTTTGACCAATTTGCTATGGTCCTTAAAATATCACCAAGGCAGTGGGTAGAAATGCTTTTGAGCTTAACACTCCACCCTTCCTTGGTCTGCATCCAATATTCAATGTGGACCCCCTTCGGCCATATTTTCCACCATTATTGGACACCTCTGAGATCGTCAAACAAATGACACCAACATAGCTCAAACCTGAGACACTCTCAAAGCTTCTTAGGATTTGCCAATTTTTATCGACGGTTCATGTTGGGATTCTCCCATATTGCCTAGGCCCTCAGATAGGTGACCAAGGGCGGTGGTAGGGCCAAGTTCATGTGGGAAAGGAGGAGCAATGAGCATTCGAAGATCTGAATCGTCGTTTGTGCTCAATTCTAGGACTCTCCTTGCCCAATCTGCAACAACCATTCAAGATTGAGATTGATGCATCTAACTATGTTATGGGCGCAGTTCTAACTCAGCACTGACATCCGGTGGCATACCATAGTGAGACACTCTCTAATATTGTCTGTAAATACC
>SNQJ01S0020896.1:13642-41190 GCA_010110895.2 Picea sitchensis
AGTCTTTCACTCTGTATTTTTACAGTCTCTGTACATTTCTTTCATTAATAGAAATTGTGTATTACTGTATCTCTGTGTTTATGGTTGCATCTATGATATATTTCTGTTATATTACTGGATATACGCGATATCTCTGTGCATTTATTTATTATATCTCTGCTCTCATTTCGTGCCGAAAATGATCCGGATCACTATTATGCATGAGTAAAATTCTCAATACATAATTAATCAGTGCACCTTGCATTGGATTACATAATTCCCTTTATCTCAGTCATGTATCTCACCATCCATGAGTTGGAATTTTGGCCAATGTGTTGACATATTCTCCACACACTTCCTATTGTCTTCCCAATTAATTAGATGCCTTCCTTTTGGACCCGAACACTACACCAAGAATATAATTCTATGGTGTTCATTAGTGTTAGCAAAAAGGTTGCAGTCCAAGTTTTATTTAAAGGTAGGAAGCTTTTAGTACCTATGTGGCTCATAACCTTTCCATATCCGTACCTTTCCATATCCAACCATGTCCCAGTCTCATACATGACTAGCTTACTGGCATTCATTCCTATAACCAATTCTTATCTTTAATTCTTTGGTTATTACCCCATAACCAAATTAACATGACATTCTCATATGTCAGTGTGTGCATTCAGGAGCTAAAAAACTTTGAATTAATACAGGTCTCCAGCCTTTACCACATCCAGTGGTTTGCATTGAATAATATAATCATGTGATTTTGTAAAATAACTTTGGCTGAGGAAATTCTTACCTAAATTTCCTTTCAACAATTATGCAAAAAGAGTAATAAAAAATCATACCTGCATGACTACCATTAATAAATTTTATACTACTTAAAAGCCCGATGGCAGTAGAAGATTTCATGTTTATTTTATCAAACTTATAACTAGCACTTCAACTCTCTGTTGCTTCAATTTGTAACAACATCACCAACAACACTTGCAAATACACAAGCATTCTTTCCTTTGGCTGACCCAACCAGCCATAACCATACTAGCTGCCATAGAAATTGCAACAACTTCTTTCCCATGTGAAACTTTTCCTTGCTGAACCCAGAAGTCTTCAATTCTTCCTGGGTTCCTGAATCTTCTTGTGTTGTCATTGTAGTCAGTGTACATGACTATTTCTGCCCTGAGCACTTTTGACGCAGTGCCCCTACCTCAACGGGTTCTGCTGACCTCTCGGTCAAAGGATCTTTCAATCTTATGAGTCAAATTGACTCTTCGGGCTCGTGATTGAAACCAAAACAATTATACACAGGCCTCATTTTCTCCTTTACATGCAGGTCCTGTCAGACCCGTAGGCCATTCCTATGCGCTTCCAAAACTCCAAGTTTCAGGAACTAGCCCCTTTTTCATTATCCCTTTCCTTCATATGGCCCTGGGTTATGAGTTAATGGAAAACTATGATTATGGGCATGGGCAAGAGTGGTTTTAGGCCAACCTGCTTTTCACCCCACAATTCACCTCCAGCTACCACACATCACTTTGTTAAAACCGTGGTATAAATGGCGGCTCGCTCTCATATTTTTAACATCCGAGCAAGTTCTGGCCCCTCAATGCAACTCATCTGTCGATCTCCAATTCCTTGGTGATACCTCTCGATCAACAAATGTTGTCTAATCTTTACCTGCCTTTGGCCAACTGTCCAATCAGTGACCTTTTTTTTTTCTTTCACACATGATCTCAGATCTCCATGATCTGTCGACACATAGCTCCCTTCCAAATCAATGGCTATGATTGATTCCGGCCTTCGGGAGTTTCAACTCTCAACTATCTGCTTTTCCCCGTATGACAATCTTTCAGAGTGGAAGATCCATTGACACATGTCCTCAACAATCAGACGATTCTGATGAACTCTGGCTCTCTAGCCTTCAATATTTCTCACCCCTCCACACACACAAATCTCCGGAGTGAATTTCCCCGGAGTGACAGATCTTCTGCCATGCATCCTCTCCAAATCAACGACCCTCATTTACTTCAGCTCTTTTCGACCAAGACCAGATCAATGGTCCTTCGACCTCCTCCCTGATCAATGATCGAGATCTCTTTTAGGACTTCAACACTTTCATCCTCTGCTTTCCTCTGAAGTGCTCCGTACCCTAAGTTCCAAATCTGGTGCCACACGTCCACTTTCAGATCAATGACCAAGATTTACTTCAATTGTTTCTCCTCCTCCTTGTCCACAAACTTCTGAAGTTGTGGATCTTACGCGACCTGTCCTCCTTGACAATGGACAGTCCTAAATCACTTTGGGACTTTGGGACTTTGGCAAGTCCACTTCTCCTGCACACACAAGGGTTAAGTCTCGTGCACTTACCTCCGGATCTGACGGTTGTTGGTCCTTCGTGCTCAAACCTAACGGATGGGATCCATTCCTCTCCTCTATGATTCCTTTGTTCTGTCGGGCATTGATCTAACGGTCCAGGCTCCTCCTTCAACCAATTTGGCATCTTTTGTCATTCCTCCTCTTGAGCTTTTAACTTCTTCCGACTTGGAAGAGTTTTTTCAGTGTTCAAAGGCTTCAACCTTTGACCTTTCTCCTGTGAGTTCACCTCTTGGATCTCATCTTCACTCTCATAAGTGTTATCTCTTCTAATATTTAGGACTTAGAATGAGTCCATCTCCCATGCACTCCTTGCGTTATTTATTTTGATATGTCTGATTTACTCAGCCTCCTAAGGATCTCGACCCTTCTGTTTCCTTTCAAAGGAAAACTTTGTGCCCTCCTGGAAACCTTCTGCTCAAAGCACACCTTACTGATTGTTTTCTACATAGTGTTCAACATCTCTGTGAGTATCTTCCTCTGATAATATTCTCCCTGAACTCGACAAAGAGTTCTCTCTGTTCACACTTGCACTCGCTCGATGCCCGCCTGAAAAATCCCTACAGAGTTCTCAATGACTCTATCTCTCTCTGAACTCAACACAGAGTTCTTCCTATGCACTCCTTGCACTTCTATTGATGAAGKTTCAGCGGTATCTCTCCTAAGCTTCTCTGAGGTTAACTTACCTATGTCAAATCACTCCTTGAGGACAATGTGCACTCCTTGCACTCGAAAACTCAAAGAAGAAAAACAATTGAAACTTATTCAATACTTCACCAGTTTACGCATTCAAACCAAACTGATTTAAGAAAACGTTCAGATTTCATTTTATTTCCGATCTCTTCTCTACTCTGTAATCATTTTTGGGCATTAGCCCCTTTCTCTCAGTCCCTAACCCATGCTATCATGGGTCGTGACCAAGCACTAGATCACTAGATGCTTACTTGAGCCTTCGAGCCTTCAAAAAATTTCAAAGCACCACACAACAATCTCTTGGATTTCCAGATTACCAAACTCACGACGTAGGGTGGATCAACCGTCCATGTCTACTCATCATCCAATGGACGACACTTACTATGGAACCTCAGGTGTCTGAGTTCCGAGTCTTCGGATCTTCGGAGGATCTCACATCCACACATCTGAACTGTTAATCTTCGAACATTCCCAATCACCTTTGGTGACATCATTACATCACATCACTTAATGTTTTCCAATTGTGGGGGCATGCGATAACAGTTTGGAGTAACCCGCCTTTCGTCCCACAATTCTTCTGACACTGACACGTGACCCCTCAGTGAAACCGCGGTTTGGATTGCGGGACCGCCTTGGATAATTAACTTTCGTGCAAATTGGGTCCCCGCAATGCCTCCTGGACATCGATATGGATGTATCGTGATCAATTCCAGTGTGGGTCCTCCAACCTTTAAATTCATTATGTAACCTCAACCCACTAGCCTTTCTCATAAGGAGTGTCACATGGCGGAATACTAGTGACTGACTCATGGCCCAATCAGATGGTTGTCACACGTCACATTCCATATGGCATTTCAATCTTCTATGGGTTCGAAACCCATTGACACGTGGCACACATCCCATGTGTCCATGTCCATCCAAGTGGCATCATCATGACCCACTACTTCAGCTCCTCGAAATATTTCGCCCTTCACTACTGCGTTTGACCTTTTAACATTGGCTTGATCCAACGATCGAGCTCTCCTCTCCAAATCTATGGTGTAGATCCACTTCGGAGCTTCAAGCTTCGACCCTTCTCTTGTTTCTGGCATCAAACTTCACTGAAGTCGCGAAGTCTGAAGGGCTTTTGGGTTAACTCCTCTGCACCTTCCCCAGATCTGATGGTCGTAAGGGATTTCCCTTCTTTCCTAACAGATCCTACGATGCAGAACAAACTTGTCTACTTTGCGGATTTCCAAAGGAATTCACGGCTAACTGCCTTGAAACATTACCATATCTGACAGTCGTGAAGGATTCTCCTTCTCCCGAACAGATCCTAAGGTCCACATTACTCTGCAACCCAACACCACTTCTATCGTGGTTTTACGACACCGCTACTCCTCCTGAGCTTTGTAACACGGCCAAGGTAAATTCTTGGCACTCAGGAAGGTTCTAAGGTTCGAAATTGGTCCTCTAGACACAATTTCCCCTTGAAACCTTGGGTCCAATGACCACTTATCCAACCCATCCAAGCTCAACGTTGAAACCATGCTCTGAACTCGAATTTTGTCTACTTTGACAACAATTCTTTCCAAAAAAAATTCTTCAATTTCCACTAACATGACCCATCCAGGCTCAGTGTTGAAAACCATGGCTCTAATACCAATTTGTAACTTCCCCAGCCATCAACAGGCCTAGACAATGCCACTACTCATCTCTGAATTAGTTGTGATACCAAACTGTAGCATCCCCGAACCTCCACAGAGACTGGGTAATGCTACCATTGTGGAACATTCACATATAAATATATAACATGCATTTTAATCGAAATAAAACACATAAAACAGAGTTACTGCTACCATACAGATTCAAATGTAATAGATAGTAATTCATATATGAAATGAAATACATGATAACATTCCAACATCACAGGCATGCATAACATAAAATTAAGCACGTAAATGATACTTACCTTTTAGCTGGATTAAATCCACCAAATGCATGCAGACCTTCCACAAACCTCTCAGCCATATACCACACTGCTCATCACGCTCAACAGTGGGTCACCCCGGAGCTGGGACTAAGCTCCACCAAGGGAAAGGGAATCCTAGACTAGGCTGGTTACAGGAAACTGCACAGTGCAACTGGAAGGATTCTCTCCATGAGCCTTCTTACACCCACTACTCATGGACTCTCATTCCCCACATGCATGTCCCACCCCAAGAGTATACACCTTCACTGTCACACCATCTATCGGGTTCTTCACCTCCCTTGTCTTGGGCTTCAGCAACAGGTCGAACTGGAATTCTCAGAGCTCTGTAGTTGGTGCTAAACTCTCTCTAGGAGAAAACGACTTCCCAACAAACTCTCTCACCTGGAGAGAGCCACTCACAGGCCGGACAACCTACCTCTTCAACCACTTTCAACTCAGTTCCAGCCGGGTGACAGCAACAACAACAGGGAAAATGGTTGTGAAAACCCAAAATAGTAATAGTCATACACTAGACATAGCAAGGCTCAGTAAGAAACATCCAACAACAACAAGACACACTCAGTCAAGGAACTGCGTGGCTGCAACAAACAACCGTTATGACACAACATGACTCAGATAAATACAGGATACTCAGACTTTCCCCGAATTCACGGATCAGTCCATCTGTTTTCCCACAGGTTTCAGGGTGCGTGACTAGGAAACAATGCAGAGGTCGATCATCCCAGTTTCGAGTTCAAACTATGGATGGAAGAATGGACAATGAACAATCTTCCCGTGAGGGTTTCCTTCAGTGTGTGAGGGTATGTAGAGAAGACGCAAAGGCAAAATGGTTCAGACACCCCTGATCCCAGCGAACATAGGCGGAGGATGACAGAATGAGAGAGCCAACCCAACACGGTTTGACTCTTGGGTTTTAACTGCATGAGCCCAGGTCGACACCTATCGCCCTGGAGCTGCATGCGCTCCATTTAGCATACGTTCATTTCTTAGGAACTTGGGACAAAACTCAACATGTCCACCTCATCCTTCAAGAAATAATAATAAATTATTATCCCCTTTAGAGGTAAGCCCCCTATCTTAGCCCCTAGGCCCAACACTTAGCCTCCTCCCTTACCCAACCTTGTGGAAGATTAGTCCCCCATCACTCTTTCTTCGTGGTCGATCTACACACAGTGATGTCTATATTTTATTAATGATTTTTCATAATTACATATACAAAACATGCTCCTGGCCTTCAACACCTAGGCTCTCCATCCTACTTGCCCATAAGCTTACCATCTTACAATTTCTTGGCTCACAAGCCTACAAAATATGTTCACAATACGTAGAGATAACTGGGGCTCGTCCTTGGGGTATTAAATTTTGTCCTAATTACACATCCTCTCATGCTCAATTTATAGGTTACATGGTATAACATTGAGGCACGTAGGCATGGGCATCTTATGCTCTTCACTTATACTTTATTCTCTCTCCCCCTTTCTTCACTCTCTCTTTACCCCCCCCACTCTATCTCCCTCTCTCTCCCTCTCACACTTTGACACTATCTCTCTCTATCCCATCTCTNTCCACCTTATTCTATTTTATTGAAAGGTCTTATTAATATTGACCTTTATTACATCCGAATACATTAATCTACCTATGTGCGGGTTAGGACCTTAACAGAAAGGCTCAAGGCTCTTACCTTGGAATGTAAGCACCTCACTACGCATAGTGCCTAGACCTATGAACAACTCACAGAGAACCCATAATTGAAGGCACTAGACTCGCAGCTCCAAGAGGTGAAGTATCAAGCCGACAAGATACAGGCGCAGCTGAAGCCTCTGTTAGTTGTGGAGAGAATGAAACGCTCCCAAGAGAAACGCACTGCACATCATCAAATCCATACCATCCGGAGAAAATTTATGGAGGTAACTCAGAAACTCCAACCTATGCAAGATAAGGCCTATCAATTGTTTACAGAAGTATAAGGCCAAGGAGTAGAGCTAGAGTAGGTTGCCACTACAGTTTAACATCGTCTAGAGGGACCAATCAACAATGCAATCATCCAGGAGTTTGCAGAACATGATGTTGTGGCACAACAACAAGTTGAAGTAGCTTGAGCCAAGCTCGAGGCATTCGAAGCAGAACTAGTCAGACCAGAGTGACTCGGGATGAGTCATGGGTGATTGTTGGGGGCATGTTGGCCCTTGACCAAGTTTTGGGAGATCCTTGGTCAAGTTGACCTATTTTTGGACTTCGACTGCCTTTCAAAGAAAGAGAGCAAGACGAAGCAAAGATCGCAGGATCTCGGCCCCTTTTTGTGTCCTTTTTTGGGATTTGGAAATATGCAACGGGAATGGGATGTTGGCCCATGGGTTTACCCATGTTTAGGCCTATTTTGTATGTATAAATAGAAGGCTAGGCAATGTAAGAAGTAGTGTGCAAGAGTTCTGCAAGTTGGCTAAGTGTTAAGAGTTGGATCTGTGTGATCAAGAATTGTAAGGCTTCGTGCATAATGTATGAGACTTGCAGAGCTAAGTGCAAGTCATTGTAAGAGACTGTGAAGGCTTTGTGTTGTAACGGAAGGAAGGAGGATCTAGCGAGCTGCGCAGATCTCCTGTCCTAGGCGGAGTAAGGGTTGTGTGGCTCTGTGCATGTAGATGACTGATTGAAGCTGATAAAGAAGAAGAGTTGGTGGATGTAGCCCCAGGGTGGGGGTGAACCATGTAAGTATTGTGTTATTCTGCTCTGTGCGATGTTCTGATGTGTTTATGTGTTATTTGTTAAGTGCTTTGGTGTAGATAGATAGATATGTTTATGCTTTGTGCTTATGATGAATCTGGATGCTAGATCTGACATCTGTGAACTTGCTTAGTCCTTGAGTCTACTAGATCTGATCTAATCTTGTGTGCTAAGTGCTTATATGCATTAGATCTAGGTGAATGTTGCGATGCTCTATTTTATCTGTGAAGTAGATATTGGTCAAGTATTGATGAATGTTAACTGCTAAGTGCTCTATTTAGTGTTATAATCACAGATATGTGTCCCAGCTAAGGTTGTAGAAACCTGAGTCCTACAACCACCCCTGCCTCTACCTCGGGTGAGACTTCATCTACTTCGTAGGTGTTGTCGAAAGGGTCGGTAGTTAGGGTTTTGTTGGTGTGTTGTTGGTGCATTGAACCTTGGGTCTGCCCCTGTGCCAACAAATAGAAAACACCTTCTAGTTACATTGAGAATATGTCACCACTAAGATGAGGTCCTATAGAATATATACTATAACGAAGTCTATTTACAATTCAACATAACGAAGTCTATTTCTGATTCAACATAGTTTATTCAATGCAATTTATTATTAACAAAGAAATTTGATATACAATGTCTTAAACATTATAATGCTTAATATTTTTATAATGCAATGCATTATCTAAAATCATAAATGGTGTGATAAGAAACATAAATTTGATTGTAAAATAGTAAGTTTACGTTTAAAAATAACTCAACAATGATGTTATAAATAATGTGATATCAAATATAAATTCTATTGTAAATTCACAAGCTCATATTATAAACATGGCAATATCAAAATTGGAGACCAATTTTGCTTATTGATTATAGATACAATCTTCTTCTTAAAAATTCTAACACAGATAAAATTCTAGTGACAACAATTCAGTGTTGAATGTATGTATGTATGCAAATATTGATTATAGATACACTCATCGCAAAAATTCTAAAACAAGGCAAAATTTCTTATACAATTGTGTATCTAAATGTTGTTTATTTTCATTATATGTCAATATTTTATTGACAATAGTTTTTCTCGACTCTATAATTAAGTTTCCATGATTGAGGTCACACGAATGTAAAAGAGTGTTGATGAAATGGAGAAACATTAAGCACCATGCTGTGAGCTAATGCTTGGTTTACTGATTGGTGCATTCTATCAATTGGATGGTGAATAATGTGCATTGAACGAATATGATGCACCAAAGAATTAGCCATTGATTGACTCATTGCATGGTATTTAATGTTATTCGATGAAATGGTGTTATATCTTAATTCGATATGTGTTGAAGTTTGTGATAGCCCACAATATTGAATATGTAAATGACTCGGATTGGACCATCATACAATTTGTCATCTATCTTGGTACTTTCTTGATGGAAAACATTGGAGGAATCAACTTGCGGGGCAATTTTAGCGGCAAGTCCCAGTTTGGAAAATTGGGGTCCAGAACCTTTCAGATCCATTTTGAGGCATTAAATGACATTTTCTCATGTTACATTGTCCACAACTCATGCACACACCCTTGATGGTGTTCTACACTTCAAGACCTTTCCAATGGTGTGTATGCAAAAGTTATGCCTCCCACAAGTTCACTTACCTTGTGGACCACCATGATACTAGTGGATGCCACGTCCACCCCCATTACTCACACATATAGTGATAGCCATGTGTGGACTTTCAAGAAGATACTAGAAGGTCCAAACCTGATCACTAATTGAGGGTTGAGGACATCGAAACCCTAATTCTAGACGACTATCGGGCTATGTGAAATACCGAGCCACAAAGGGAAGACAATGTCAAAGACAAATCCATAGTGAGCACCTATTTCCTTGTACTTGAAGAATAGATAGCAGAGAATAGGCCTCACCTTCTTGTTGGGTTTCCTCTCGTATTGGGTTTTCCGCGATACATCTTGTGTTTAATTGTGTGGATGGTGTGTATATTTTTGCTCATTTCTTCATTTTCGTAATTCAAATATTTCATAAATTTAGGCAAAGCTAGTAACTAACTAATCTAGGTTCTAAGGAAACATATTGCAAAAATCTAAGATTTTAGAATAGTTACGTCAAAGGATTATACCTATTGAAAAAAAAAATTAATTAAAAAAGTGGTTAATGTGATTAGCTTAATAATAATGAATTAGGTAAATGCCTACTTCATTTATTGCTCATGAGTTTTTAATATATGTTCGTGGGGTGCATGGCTAGCATTTAATTTATTGCTCTATTTTTACGTTCTTTTTCTTTAAATCGTATGTATCAACTATTCGATCTCTTGCCATAACAAAAATCATGCACAGATTCGATCTTTGATTTTTGGAAAATACGTGGAATATAGTGATGGATTTGGATTTTTCTTTGAGGAAGATGTAAACATACCTCAAGATGTCCACTCTGTTGTAGTCTAGTTGGTTAGGATACTCAACTATCACCCGAGAGACCCGAGTTCAAGTCCCGACAATGGAATTTATATTGTTTTAAAAGATTTTTAACATTGTCGAGATCTTCTACATTTTAAATGTCATTGAAACCCTCTAAACAAAACAAATGAACACAGGTGGGGTGAACTTGAGAGCAATGCTCAATAAATATGGCTTTGGAAAAGAAGCCAGATCTGAAGCTGCATTAAAAGGGTTATTAGAGATTATATATTTTTGTATTTAAATTTTAGATCACATTAGGTAACTGTAAATAAGAAGGATCAATGATCTTTGTGCAACAATAGGATTCCAATGTGATGGATTTCAAGTTCTGAAGATGATACTATGAAGATATGGACTCTAAGAGCTCTAAGTTGCAAGAGAAAACAAAAAATTCAGGTTGTTTATCCTCTTGCATTTAAATCAGACGGAATTGATGGAAGTATTTGTGGATGAAAGTTTGATTATAGTGAGTATCTCATATGGAGATTGATTGTTGAAAGTTTGATTATATAATCTAGTATCCCGGATCTACGATGTAGATTCTCATCGAGACTTCAGAACTTCGACTTCAACCCCTTTTTCTCTTATAACCAAAACTTTCGCCGAAGTCGTGAAGTATGAAAGACTTGGCGGTTAACCTTCATGTACTTTTCTCCAGATATGACGGTTGTGAAGGATTCTCCTTTTCACGAACAAATCCTATGGCCCAACACCACAAATGTTGTGATTTCTTTCTCTGTGGCCATTTCTTAAACTTGTTACACCTCTTGTGTTTTCGAACACAGTCCAAGTGTTCTTTCAACGCCCTTCTGGCACTCTGTACATCAAAATTCTATGGAATTTCTACTTGGAATCTCTCGTTCGTGGCCCATCCAGGTTCCGGGTAGAAATCATGGGCTCTAAACTTGAATTTTGTCCATTTCGACAACAATTCTTTTCCGAAACTTGTGTTTCAACTTCCACTAACATGGCCCATCCAGGCTCAGTGTTGAAACCATGTCTCTAATACCATTTTGTAACATCCCCGACCATCAACCTCTGTCGGGTAATGCTACCCAACAACCTTATCTTTTTCCAACTACCTTTGTGTATTTATATGCATATCTATCTAGTGCAAATTAACAAATATAACATTCTGTTCATGCCACTATTCATGCGGAAATAACATTAAAACATACTGACAACATATTCTAATATGCACAGATTAATGTGAAAATAACAATAAGCCTACACATACAACATATATGAAATATCCAAGCATTACTCATCAATTATAAAACATGTACAATTACACAACATACAATCAACAGATATTTGGCACTTATCTTTCAATAGATGACCACCAACTGTGTGTAGACCTCCCATGAACCTCCCAGCCTTATACCACGCTACTCATCACGCTCAACAGTGGGTCACCCCCGAGCTGGGACTAAACTCCACCGGGCAAGGAATTCCTAGGATAGGAAAGGACAATAGGAAGGTCACACAAATCATCGGGAAGGATTTTCTCCCAGGAGCCATCTCACACTAACAACCTACATCCTCTCATTCCCCACATGTCTATCCCACCCTAGGAAGTGTGCCCCTTCTCTACTCAATAGTCCTTTGGCTGCCCCACTTCCCTTCCACAGCTTCAACAATAGACCAGACATGAATTCTTAGAGCACTATAGTTGTATTTGGGATCCATATAGGCAATCACTTCCCCAAAAACCTCTCTCACTTGAAGCGAGTTGCTTATAGGCCTGGCAACCTGCTTCTTCAATCCACAGGCTTGACAACCCACCTCTTCAAACCACGAGCCTGAAAACCTGCTTCTTCATTCCATCTCCTAAGCCAATTCTAGAAAAGGTCATGGAAACAACAAAGCTAGGTAAAGAACAGACGATGGCAATAAGCCACACTCAGTCAAGGAATTGCGTGGGATGTAACAACCAACCTTTAAGACACATCATGAGCTTAGGCATAAAAAGGGTGTGTCGGTCTTCACAGGAGACACACAAGATAACTCAAGTAAGACCGGAGGTTCCCAAGGTGCGTGCTAGATGCAGAGGTGACAATGGAGAAAAAGGTTCACTGTGTGAATCAATGGTGAATCGGGAAGGACGGTCGACTGCCAGAAACATGAGGGTCGAGAGAGAGACCACGAGACTTGCCAAGGACTCGAGGATGGGGAGTGGTGTGAAAATGTAAAGACAAACCCCAATGAGTTGGCTTTCCCAGCTATAATTGCATGTGCCCAGGTCGACACATTTCTTCCTGAAGTTGCATGAGTTCCACTTAGCACTCATTCCCTTTCCCAAGAACATAGGACAACATGGCCTATGTCACCCATAGCCTTTGGGAAATAATAATAAAATATTATTCCTTTAGAGGTAATCCCTCTAACTTAGTCCCCTATGACTAGAAACTTAGCCCCTCCCTTACCTTACCTAATGTAGCTTAGTCCCCCATAACTCTTTCTTCGTGCTCAGTCTACACGCAACGATGTAATTTATTAATGATATGTGCATTTACATATACAAAAAACCAGGCTCATGGCCTTAAGCATCTAGGCTCTCTAGCCTAATAAACATTTAAGTCTTCAACTTATAAACACTTGGCTCACCAACCTATAAACATAATTACAACTTAGCAAGGGCTTGGCCTTGGGGTGTTACACACATGGTGTTGCAGCAATGAGCTTATCCATAGTGTGCTTATTGACATTTGAATCTGCTAGGACCAAATGACAACCTCGTGAGGATATAAATCCCCTTGAATTTTTATATAGGTGGTACTCCTCTTTGGATAAAAGATATATCTGTGATATCTTGGATTAGGAGAGTGATAAGGAAACAAACCCTAGATATTTATTGCTTGAATTTACTCAATAAAATGGTTATTCAATAACCTAATGTGACCTTTATGTGCAACAAGAAGTCTCTTAACAATAGAAAATATTGAAGGAGGGCTTCAACATCATAATTTCTTTGTGATCAACATCACATACACAATCTTCTTAATAACATACAAATGCATCCATATTTTCTTCACGAGAGGAAGAGAGAATAAATTGATCATCTGGACGAGTTTTAAAAGAGTACTACTATTAAGATCAAAAAAAAAAATTGATAGATCAATTTCAAATATCTCATACTTAAGACTGAAAGTTACAAGATATAATCAAAATCAACCCCGAAGCAATTCTTTGTGGATTTTTATTCATGAAAGTTGTTCTTCATTAAAAAAATTATCACAATCATGTATATGCCTGTAAATACTCCATGATCATATAAATAAAGTCTTTTGAAGAATACAAGAAGAACACTCAAGAACTCAACTTTGTACCCAATTTAGAGATTCAAACATAAAACCATGAGAAATCGTGTAAAAGAACGGAAAGAGTGGAGAAGATGAAGATCTATTTTCATTGATCATAATCTTGGTTGTATATTCATGGTTGTACCTTCTTCTTCCTCTGATATTTATCCCTGCCCCTGTGATAATTCTAATTATTAACCCTTTGATGATGCCCTTCTTCTCTTTTTAAATGAGATTTTCTAACTACTTGAGTAGTTAGAGTTTTTTCCTCTCTTGAATTTCCTATACACTTTTCTTCTTGAAACATATTATTTAATTAGTGCCCCATTTAAGTGCTTATTAATGAATCCACATCATTATCATTCATATCTTTAAAATGAATCCCTTTCCTTTTTTAATAAAAGTTTTTAAATAAAATTTTATTTTCAAAATTCAATTAATTGTCTTTTAAAGAAGGGGATTGTGTTTTAATTTTCTAGAATTGACAATCAAATTTTTACCCATTGAAATTACTTCATGTTTGATCTTCATGATCTTATCTTTCCAACGATATAATATTTTCCCAAATCTGTCGCCCGGATCTCTATATATGAGCTCATGAAGTTGAGTTTTCACGCAAATCCATTAAAATGAAGCTGACTGATATTTCAATTTCTAAGAAAAATGTGGCCACTTTCATGCCTTCAAACTTGTACCATCTTCTATGTTGAATTTCCTTTCCAACGACATAAATTTTGCATGATTCTGACACTTGGAGCTCAAGTTACAACTTTTGGAAGATTACGACTCAGGAACCGTCAATCATATGTCTTAAGCAAATGTGAGCCCTTGATCTTTGATAGTTCAAAATTTGAATTTTAGTGTAAATCCCATCCCACGTGCATGGGAAATTTTAAGTTTTGATTAAATATATAGAAAATTACTTCATGTCTCTTATGTGGAAGAAGATGAGAGTATAGAGACCATAGAGTTCGACCCTTAGAATATTGATGAATAAAATAATAAATTTAGAACCCCATCACCATCCACCTCACGCCCAATCACTATCATGAGTCATGCCTATTCATCGCCATGTGTCAGAACCTAGTTGGATTCCCTATATTCCATGTGTCATCATCCATTAACTGCCATGTGACATCATTGCTTGATCACCATGTGGCACCATTCCACGCTACCAAGTGTCATGATCTTATTGGATGCCATGTGTAACAATATTATTGGTTACCACTTTATATGATTAAAATAATTCTTGGTATAAACCTTAAGTGGGAAAGTAAATGAGAGGGGGAAGATATGGGTAGTTAGGGAAGGACAAAAATGAGTGGAGAAAAAGTGAGGGGATGACGTAGGTTGAGGTAGGGGTGGGATAGTTTGTAGGCAACAGGTTTGCAGGGTGAGGGAGTGAAGGAGGTGAGGGGGTAAAGGAATCTGTGAGTCCAACAAGGAATGAGAGAGTGTGGGGGTGGGATAAATGTGGGTAGCATATTTATGGGGTGAGAAATGTAGGTGATGGAGGTTAGGGAGTGACATAGGATGAGGTAGGGGGAGGGAAATGGGTATGGAGGGGAGGTAAATAATGTCAGGTTGTTGGGTATGGGGTGAGGGAAGTGGTTAAGTACGCGAGTCCGAAAACCTGTGAACTCGATGAACCCAAAAATTTATAAATTATTCTAATTGTTGAGTGTATGGAGTGGGGGAAGGTGAGAGGAGAGGAAGGGTAAGTGGGTAAGGAGTGTTGTGGAGAGTTATGGCAGGTGCCCGCGAAAGTATGGAGTAAGGAAAGGGAAGAAGAGTGGAGCATGGAAGGTGAGGTGAGTGAACCCGCCATGCTATAAATTGAAGAAATAACATGGGCCTTGGGCCCGAAAAATTCAAATGTAGTTTTAGGAGATTAGCTTTATTCCACATGGAAGAAATACCCTTTTTCTGCTTAAACGCAAAATTGGATATCTTGAACATATGAACTCAAATTTTCGATCCAAAAAATGTGTGGTGGAGATGATACTGAGGGTTATGCAATGAACTTATAATAGTTCAAAAATTGTCTTCTTTTGATATCATTTTTTTTATGAATCCAGGAGCCGAAAAATATAAATGATCAAATTTTAGTCAACAAATGGCTCCAACTGCGGGATGGTGACCCCTTGTGGGTTACTGAGAACAGCAGAATCTCAATACCATTTTCCTTATCCATTGGGATATGGATTCATATTCAAAATATATTCTTGTAATTATTCTTCTTTCATGGAGTTAACTTCAAATTTCAATATATGAACTACCTTATTGTGCAAAACTTGAACAAATATGTACATACATGATCTACCTATCCTACCTTACTTAGAAGAAAGATAAAATTTAGGTGTAGGTAGATTTCTAGTGGATCCATTCAGACATTGATCTGATTTTTGGAATTAAATCCATCATTATGGAACATATTGGGGATTGTACCAATGATTCAGGGTCACTCTCAATGTCTACTCGATAAAAGTTGAACTAGGTGTGCTGAAAATTTGATTGCATTGTTTGGCCAACAATGCTATGGAACCATAATTCAATGAAGTCAATTCTTGGATTCTTAATAATATTATTGTCTTTGATTGGATGAGGAGTTTCCAATATTAACATTCCTTTATCTGCCTCCTTATCATTGTCCACATCGAAGAATTCATCAACAATGTCTTGAAAATACTCTTGTTCATCATTCTTCTCAAGATTCATTTCTTCCACCAATTGTTCATATGCCTCTAGTTGTTATGCCATTATTGTAATGTTATGAACATCTAGTTGTATTTTGATCTATTGAAGTTATAGTAACCCTTGTTCAAAGTTAAAGTTATAAGCTGACTCTAGTCAAATTATTAGATTGATTAAGGTTGAGATTTTAGAGTTTATTTGCATTGTATTCTCTAACTTAGATTTCTATCAAGAAAGCATATTGTCTTAAGTACAAGGGATAGATTGAAGATAAATACTTGACATCTTGAGTGAAGGAGACTTGGAAGAAAATCAACAACACTCGTTCGTGAAGATAAGACTCCAGGTTCCGGGTTTGATTGATTAAATTAATTAGTTTCAAATTTGCACATATCAAGTTTGATAATTGCTACATTACTAGTTGTGAGAACAATCCTTGAAAGGTTTTATTACTGCTAGATACAATGAATACTTGGCAGCATGTGAGTACTATTGATATAAATTCTTATTGTACTTGGTCACAAGATGAACTAACTTCTCCTCTAGGAGATACTTCTTGTTTTTCTACTAGGCAAGTCACCTTGGTAATAATATGATGATTACCATGAGATTGATTTTTTATTCTTGTTGACATAGATATGTTCTTATGAAAATGATATTATACCTTTTGTTTTTGTTTTCTTGTTCTGAGCAAGTTACCATGGAGGAATGATTGATCACAACAATAGAAGAGTGTTGTTCCTATTTCTTATTATTGTATTTTTACTTTGGTTCTTGTTTCGGGCAGGTCACAAGCAATAGCTCCGAGAAGGATCTATTGGGATTATTGTTCTTATTCTTGTTTTTATTATTATAAGAGTATTATTCTTGTCTATTGTTTTTCCCTTTGTTGTCCTTGTTCTAGGAAGGTCACAAGTGATAACTCTGAGGGAAGCTATAGTGACGGTTGTAGGAGACAACATATTAGATGGTCTCTAGTTTGAGACATGGAGCAAACTATCCAGATAATAAGTTGTATACACGACCATATACATCCATGTACCAAAGAAGAAGAAGATGATGAAGGGTACTTTTGCGAGATACATAGTATCTCATATGGAGATTGATTGTAAGGAGTAGAAGGTTCCAAAGATGAGCGAACAAATCCCTCTAGTTCAGTTGATCACTCTTTATATCATTAGGAAGAGTTAGTAGAGCCAAAAGGGCCTACCCATAATCGTTGCAGTAACCAAGAAGAGACCAACATGGTCCCATGAATATTTGCACGATGCAACATTGATGAGACATATCATGAGGAGGAGATGGCTTCGAAGATTATACAGATTCATAGGGAGCCAAGCTTCAGAGGGAGAATGGAGACTCAGAGACTTTCATATTCAAATGGAAGAGAGAGACGTCTTCTAGAACTAACAGACAAATTCCATGGGTTGAGAAGGGTAGATCAAAGCTTCAGAAGCTTTGAGGAGATATGATATCTTATGGGAACATTCCCTTGCTTCAGTAGAATTTACTACAGTGACCAAGGAGGAATCCAATCAAAAGGACTGAGATATATATCGTTTCCTTGGTTTCGAGACAAAAAGGGAAGTGTGTGGTGACTTCCAAGTTGATATACAAGATCAAGCATGTTGCATATAAATAGCCTAGAGATGTACAAAGCCCGATTTGTGTCCAGAAGACTCTCCTAGCAAGAGGGAGAAGACTATGACGAGACACTTGCTCCCATATATTTTTACCGACAAACATGTAGTAGATATGTTAACCAAGCCTCTGTCAGGGACAATATTGGAGTGGTCCAAATGTTTTTCTCCAGTAGTGAGAATTGGTGTATTCCCCAGTAGTGGGAAGTGATGTGATCCCTAGTAGTGGTATCTTACCCCAACACAGGTTGGTATGCTACTCCAACGCAAGATGGTATGTTACCCCAATGTAGGTTGGTATGCTACTACAACGCAGGTTGGTATGTTACCCTAGCGCAGGTTGGTATGCTACTCCAACAAAGGCTGGTACACTACTTCAGTGAAAATGCAGAACTTCTTATGATGTATGGATTCATGAAATTCAACAAGACAATGGCTGAGGTGTGCATAAGCGCATAAGCAGTGAAGTATCGTGCCAAGAGGAATAGCTTCCTCGTTAAGAGGGAGTGTTAAATTTTTTAGTCAAATTCTGCGAGATATGACAAGTTACTAGTTCTATATGAACTAGATGTTGACCTGTAGTGTCAAAAATGATTCTCAGTTAGAGTGTCTATCAATAACATCGGAGGTTACTAGCTGGAGGTCCAACCAGTAGTGTTGGAGTTGTTTTCCAGCTAGATGGCTAATGGGTGGCTATGATGGTGATACTTGATCTATTTGATCATATGATAGCTTGAGTGGCTATGGTGATGCTACTTGTAGACTAGTCTACAAGGCCATGTGAGTCTCTCCCATGCCATGTGAGATGGATGAATGTTTTTTAGACCACTACATGAAGAACATCTTAGTTAATACCTCCCTAGCTAAGAGGGAGTGTTGATGTTTGGTAGTTGTGGGAGGTATTAACCTCCACTTGTAACCTATGACTTAGAATAGAATATTCTGGAAGCAAGTGAACCATTAAACAGATGTGTGGAAAACCTAGAAGGCAAGTCAGCCTAGCAGAATAAATAATATTAGAATACTATCTTCCAAAAATACAAGTCAGGTCCACAAGAAAAAGATAAACATAAAATATAATTACTAGAAATTCAGGTTGGCCCAGCCAGAAAAGTCATTAGACAAATTAATATAAATAGAGGACGTTTTAGCTCATTTGGATACCTAGTCAGAGCGCAAGTCTTATGGAGAGCCGCAATTGCAGCTGGAAGGAGGAATAATGGCGTATGGTCATCTCTTGGTCTTGGTCTCTCTCTAGTGCTATCAAGTGATTCTCTTGGTGAAAATATTGGTGATATTCTTTCTAAGTATGGTGCAAGGTTGAGAGGGTAGTGCAATTGCAGCTATTGCAGTTGTGTATGGCACGTATTCTATGGATATGGAGAATCTCTCTCTTGTGTGCTAGCATTGGAAAAGGAGCACTCTACTTGTCTTGAGTTGTTGTTGCAGTTAACAACTAGGGTTTATCTGTTGGTTCTGGAGTAGGCTTGTCAAAATTATTCTAAGTAAAGGTCAGTGTGCTCGAGAGTGGCATATGTGAATGCCTATAATTGGGTGGCAATGATGTGACATTGTTTATGGTTAAACGAGCATACCAAAATTTCAACAAAAAACACCTTCTAGTTACATTGAGAATATGTCACCACTAAGATAAGGTCCTATAGAATCTATACTATAACGAAATCTATTTTCGATTCAACATAACACAATCTATTTCTGATTCAACATAGTTTATTCAATGCAATTTATTATTAACAAATAAATTTGATATACAATGTCTTAAACATTATAATGCTTAATATTTTTATATTGCTAATTTGATATACAATGTCTTAAACATTATAATGCTTAATATTTTTATAATGCAATGCATTGTCTAAAATGTCTAAAATCATAAATAACGTAATAAGAAATATAAATTTGATTGTAAAAGAGTAAGTTTATATTTAAAATACCTCAACGATGATGTTATAAATAATGTCATATCAAGTATAAATTCCTATTGTAAATTCACAAGCTCATATTATAAACATGGCAATATCAAAATTGGAGACCAATTTTGTGTATCTCAATGTTGTTTATTTTCATTATATGTAAATATTTTATATATTTTCATTATATGTAAATACTTTATATCTAAATGTTGTTTATTTTCATTATATGTAAATACTTTATATCTAAATGTTGTTTATTTTCATTATATGTAAATATTTTATTTACAATAGTTTGTTTTGACTCTATAATTAATTTTCCATGATTGAGGCCACACAAATGTAAAAGAGTGGTTATGAAATGTGGAAATATTAAGCACCATGTAGTGAGTTAATGTTTGGTTTACTGCTTTGTGCATTATGTCTGTTGAATAGTGAATAATGTGCATCGAACAAATATGATGCACCAAACAATTAACCATTGATTGACTCATTTCATAGTGCTTAATGTTAGTCGATGAAATGGTGTTACATATTAATTCGATATATGTTGAAGCTTGTCATAGCCCACAATATTGAATATGTAAATGACCTAGATTGAGCCATCATACAATTTGTCATCGATCGTGGTATTTTCTAGGTGGAAAACATTGGAGGAATCAAGTTGCAAGGCCATTTTAGCGGCGGGTCCCAGTTTGGAAAATTGGGGTTCAAAACCTTTCAAATCCATTTTGAGGCATTAAATGACACTTTTTCATGTTACACTGTCCACGACTCATGCACACACCTTTGATGGTGTTCTACACTTCGAGACCTTTCCAACGGTGTGTATGCAAAATTTATGCCTCCCACAAGTTCACTTACCTTGTTGACTACCATGATATTAGTGGATGCCACGTATGCCCCCATTACTCACACATATAGGGCTAGCCACGTGTAGAATTTCAACAAGATACTAGAATGTCCAAACCTGATCACTAATTAAGGGTGGACGAAGTCAAAACCCTAACCGTAGACAACTATTGGGCTATGTTAAATATTGGGCCACAAAGGGAAGACAATGTCAAAGCAACTCCATAGTGAGCGTCTTTTTCCTTATACTTGAATAATAGATAGCAGAGCCTAGGCCTCACCTTCTTGTTGGGTTTTCTCTCGTATTGAGTTTTTCAAGATACATCTTGTGTTTAATTGTGTGGATAGTGTATATATTTTTGTTCATTTCTTTCATTTTTGTAATTCAATTATTTCATAAATTCAAACAAAACTAGTAACTAACTAATCTAGGTTCTAAAGAAACATATTGCAAAAATCTAAGATTTCAGAATAGTTACTTCAAAAGCTTATATACCTATTGAAAAAAAATATTAATTAAAAAAATGGTTAATGCTATTAGCTTAATAATAGTGAATTAGGTAAATGCCTACTTCATTTTCTGCTCATGGGTTGGCTAGCGTTCTTTAAATCATATGTATCAACGATTCGATCTCTTGCCATAACAAAACGCATGCACAAATTCGATCTTTGATTTTTGGAATATAATGATAGATTTGGCTTTTGCTTTAAATAAGACGTAAACATACCTCAAAATGTCCACTCTGTTGTATTCTAGTTGGTTAGGATACTCGGCTCTCACCCGAGAGACCCGGGTTCAAGTCCCGGCAACGGAATTTATATTTGTTTTAAAAGATTTTTAACATTGTCGAGATCTTCTACGTTTTAAATGTCGCTGAAACCCTCTAAACAAAACAAATGAACAGAGGTGCGGCGAACCCGGGAGCGATGCTCAATAAATATGGCTTTGGAAAAGAAGCCAGATCTGAAGCTGCATTAAAAGGGTTATTAGAGATTATATATTTTTGTATTTAAATTTTAGATCACATTAGGTAACTGCAAATAAGAAGGATCAGTGATCTTTGTGCAGCAATAGGATTCCAGGGTGATGGAATTCAGGTTCCGAAGATGATACTGTGAAGATATGGACTCTGAGAGCTCTAAGTTGCAAGAGAAAACAAAAAATTCAGGTTGTTTATCCTCTTGCATTTAAATCAGACGGAATTGTGGATGAAAATTCGATTACAGCTCCAAACAATTGGGAGTTATCTGGTACTACATTTGTGTATTTAGATCACATTAGGTAACTGCGAATAAGAATGATTTTGCATTCTGTAGTGAAATCGGTGATCCTTGTAGAGCAATAGGATTCTAGTGTCATGGATTTCAGGTTTCGTAGATGATACTATTAACAAATCGTAACCTCACAAATGATGGTTATTGCATAAGATTGTAGCTCAATAAATACATGAAAATGTGATTGTTGGTCTTATCAATGATCCTTCCTATCACGTATGACTTTTCATATTTACAATTTATGTTATAAGTAACGTAATCTCAATGATTATGTGTCCAATATCCTCTCCCTAATACGAAAGACGTTTTATAACTGTTCTACTTTTTTATCTTTTTCGTCGGAATCTGACGACATAAATCTGGACAAAATCACAATTCTATGTTGTTTAAATTGCATTTTTGAATTCATAAATGGATTTAGCGTGTTGAAAAACTCCTGGCAAATATCCAGATCCAATACTTTCTCGTCGAATTCTAAGCAAAATTAAACAGAAAAAATCCTTGGAAAATGACCAAAACGTAGAATGTTTAGACTACGACAATCTAAAGCAGTTTGTGTGAGTCCAAGCATCATTTTGAACTTCTCAATTTTTTCTCTTCCAAATGCTTTGGTGAAGATGTCCACAATTTGCTCATTTGTGGGACAATGTCTCAAGTGAATTGTCTTGGCCTCTACATGATATCGAATCAGGTGATACTTTGAGTTGATGTGTTTAGTTTGATCATGGAATCTAGGATTCTTGGCCAACTTGATTGTAGAAATATTGTCAACTAGAAGAGGAGTAGAATTCACTTGTTTCTCATGCAAATCTTCAAGTATTTTCCTAAGCCACACAATGTCCTTTGTCGCTTCTGCAGTTGCCACATATTCTGCGTCTGTTGTGGAATCTGTCGGAACTCACTATTTGTGTGATCTCCAAGAGACAACTATTGATTCAAGACTCATGAGAGAGCCTGAAGTTAATACTCCAGTTTCCTTATCCCCAACAAAGTCTGAATCGGAATATCCAATGAGGTTGAAGTTATCTACCTTAGAGTACCTGAGTCCAAACTCTTGAGTTCCTTTCAAGTATTTTAGAACTCTTTTTGCAGCAGACCAATGTCCTTCACAAGGATTTTGCATGAACCTATAAATAATCCCAACAACAAATGAAATGTCTGGTCTAGTGGTAGTAAGATAGATAAGACTTCCCACAAACTATCTATACTTGGTTGCATTCTCAAATTCACTCCCTTTTTTTTATATGAGTTTCAAATTCTGTTCCATTGGAGTAGAAATGAGATTGCACTCACCCATGCCAAACTTGTTCAACAATTCTCCAATGTACTTCTTCTGGGAGATGAATATGTACCTTGGTTTTTGAATCACCTTAATGCCCAAATAGTAGTGAAGATATCCCAAATATGTAATGTCTCGAAGCCTTTCTTCAACTCTTTTTTTTATGGATGCAATGCAACTTTCATTGTTCTATGTTATCAACATATCATCTACATATACTACAAGATATACATCAATTTTTCCAACTTTCTTGACAAAAAAGTTGCATTGTCAAGATTGAAATGCTTGAAATTCAATTTCAGAAGATTCTCAGTTAACTCTTCATTACCTTAAAATGCTTGAGACATGAACACATTACCTTTCAAGTCTCCATTCAAGAAAGTAGTCTTCACATCTATTTGATGAATTTTCCATCTATTCTATGCTGCCATGGAAAATAAAGTTCAGATGGTAGCCCATTTTGTTGTGGGGGAAAAAGTCTCATCATAATCAACACCTTATTTATGTGCAAATCCTTTTTCCACGAGCCTTGTTTTGTGCTTGTCAAGTGAGTCATCTGATATGTACTTGTTCTTGAATACCCACTTGTAGCCAATTGGTTGGGTTCCAAAAAGAGGATCCACGAACTTCCATGTCTCATTATTGATGAGAGCATCATATTCCTTTTGCACAGTTTCTTTCCATTCATAATGAGAAATGGCTTCTTCAAAAGAATTCGGTTCAAGGTTAGTAGATAAATTCAACTCACAATCATATGAAACATCCATGTCATCTACATCACCTGAGTTTGAATTATCTACATTACCTCCATCTTGTCTTGAGGACATTTTGGTTCTTGTCTTTTCAACCTCATCAGGGTGAACACTTTCAAGTGTTTTTGTGAGCCATTTTGGTGGACCTTTCTGAGATGATCCTGGTTGCTCAACTAATTGATATGGTGTTGAGTTCTCATCAAGAATCAACTTTTCAATCCTCTTGATCGCATCATCCCAATGAACTTCAGGTTCTAATGAAGTGGCAATAACTTCTTCATATGTGGAAGATGGTGTTTCAAAAGGAGATTCCTTAGATTGACCCAAGATAGGAATCCCCCCTTCAAGATATGGGATCTCATAATCAAATTCATGATATATCTTTACACGAGTGAATTTGTCCAGATGATCAAGCCACCTCTCAATAGTTTCAAATTTCTTGGAGGATTCAAAAAATATTACACCTCTGGAAAGGGTGAATTTTTTGTTTGTCTCATCGTAAAGATGATATCCCTTGGCGGTATTTGAGTACCCCAAGAAGATGCACTTATGACTCCTTGCATCAAGCTTGATTCTTTGCCCCTTAGGAATCAAAACATAATAGGTGGAACCAAAGACCTTGAGATGCCTCACTGAAGGAATGTGGCCATACCACATTTCATATGAGTCTTGTTTTTAAGAGCATGAGATGGACACATGTTTTTGACATAAACTGCACATAGAACCACATCATCCCAAAACATCAATTTAACATTTTTGAAAAACATCATGGAATGAACCATATTTAGGGGTGTCATGTTCATTCGTTCAACGACTCCGTTCTGTTGGGGATTGTATGGAATTGTGGTTTGATGTTTGATCCCATGTTGGCGAAGGTAGATTTTGAATTCATTGGATGTATATTCTCTTCCATTATCAATGCGAAGCGAGCCAATACAAGACTGAGCTTCATTTTAAATCCATACCTGAAAATTTTTAAAAGTTTCAAAAGCTTGTGATTTATCTTTCAACAAGTACACCCAACACATCTTGGTGTAATCATCAATAAAAGTCATGATATATCTATTTTCATTTGCAGAAGGAACATGCATAGGGTCACACAAATCAAAATGAATCAGTTTAAGTTTTATACATGCCTTGGAAGTAGAATCATGAAAAGGTTTTTTGTTGTGTTTTCTAAGGATACAAGCATCACATTGCTTCAATTTCCTAGAAATAGTAGGTAAACCAGAAACACCATTATTTCTCAACAAATGGAAACTGTCATAATTAATATGGCCAAATCTAGCATGCCATAAAAGTCTAGGTGGAATTATACCCAAGTCATGATGAGAGAGGTATGAACCATTTTTTGTATGGGCAATTGTCCCTTTCAGGTTCAACATTTTTCCATCTTCCATTCCGTTCATGACAACCACGTTGTCAAAATCCTTCCTGATTTCAACTTTGCCACTGGACATATGAACAAACTAGCCTTGTTGTCTGATGTGCACAAGGGACAACAAGTTTCTTTTCATCTCAGGAATATAGAGTACATTGTGTAGAACAAAATCCAGGAGTCCATGCAACTTAAGCCTGATGATGCCAATTCCCTAAGGTTTGAGACTTGATCTATCTGCAAAGTACACTACGCCATCTACATTGTCATCGAAGTCTTGAAGTTATCTACCTTAGAGTACCCGAGTCCAAACTTTTGAGTTCCTTTCAAGTAGTTCAGAACTCTTTTTGCAGCAGACCAATGTCCTTCACAAGGCTTTTGCATGAACCTGGAAATAATCCCAACAACAAATGAAATATCTGGTCTAGTGGTAGTAAGATAGATAAGACTTCCCACAAATTGTCTATACTTGGTTGCATTCTCAATTCATTCCCTTTTTTATGTGAGTTTCAAATTATGTTCCATTGGAGTAGAAATGAGATTGCACTCACCCATGCCAAACTTGTTCAACAGTTCTCCAATGTACTTCTTATGGGAGATGACTATGTACCTTAGTTTTTGAATCACCTTAATGCCCAAATAGTAGTGAAGATATCCCAAATATGTCATGTCTCGAAGTCTTTCTTCAACTCTTTATTTATGGATGCAATGCAACTTTCATTGTTCCATGTTATCAACAAATCATCTACATATACTACAAGATATACATCAATTTTTCCAACTTTCTTGACAAAAAAGTTACATTGTCAAGATTGAAATGCTTGAAATTCAATTTCAGAGGACGCCCAGTTAACTTTTCATACCATGCTCGTGGTGCTTGTTTTAGGCCATATACAGATTTGATGAGCTTGCATACCTTATGTTCTTGTCCCTTCATAAACAATCCTTCTGGTTGAGACATGAACACATTCTCTTTGAAGTCTCCATTCAAGAAAATAATCTTCATATCTATTTGATGAATTTTCCATCCATTTTGTGTTGCCATGGAAAATAAATTTTAGATGGTAGCCCATTTTGTTGCAGGGGAAAAATTCTCCTCATAATCAACACCTTATTTCACTGCAAATACTTTTTCCATGAGCCTTGTTATGTACTTGTCAAGTGAGCCATATGATCTATACTTGTTCTTGAATACCCACTTGTAGGTGATTGGTTGGATTCCAAATGGAGGATCCACCAAATTCCATGTCTCATTCTTGATGAGAGCATCATATTCCTTCTGCATGGATTCTTTTCATTCATCATGATAAGTGTCTTCTTCAAAAGAAGTCGTTTAAAGGTTAGTAGATAAATTCAACTCACACTCATATGAAACATCCATGTCATCTACATCACTTGAGTTTGAATTATCTACATTACCTCCATCTTGTCTTGAAAGGAAATTTTGGTTCTTGTCTTTCCGACCTCATCAAGGTGAACACTTTCAATTGTTTTTGTGAGCCATTTTGGTGGACCTTTCTGAGATGGTCCCGGTTGCTCAACTGATTGATATGGTGTTGAGTTCTCATCAAGACTCAACTTTTCAATCCTCTTGATCACATCATCCAAATGAACTTTAGGGTTTGATGAAGTGGCAAGAACTTCTTCATGTGTGGAAGATGGTGCTTCAAAAGGATATTTTTGATATTGACCCAAGATAGGGATCCCCCCTTCAAGATGTGGAATCTCATCATCAAATTCATGATAAATATTTACACGAGTGAATTTGTTGATATGATCAAGCCATGTTTCAATAGTTTCGTCTTTCTTGGAGGATTCAAGAAAGATTACATATATGGAAAGGGTGAATTTCTTGTTTGTCTCATCGTAAAGACGATATCCCTTGGTGGTATTTGAGTACCCCAATATGATGCACTCTCGACTCCTTGCATCAAGCTTGCTTCTTTTTCCCTTAGGAATCAAGACATAACAGGTGGAACCAAAGACTTTGAGATGCCTCATCGAAGGAATGTGGCCATTGTTGGTCTCCAGTTTTGATCATGTTTTTTCCTATATTATATTCCAAAGACCTCCATTTCTATACCCAGTACCACCCTTTTGGCCTTTTTTTGACATAATTGACATCTCCCTACCATTCAATGGGGCTACTTAAGGTATCTTTACGTTTCAAGCTATTTTTATGCATTTTGATGCTTTAAATTGATATTGAAACTAATGTCGCTTGGGTTAGGTACCACTTCTATTTTTGG